>JAWQUT010000357.1:618096-649660 GCA_033807755.1 Ellobium chinense | reverse complement strand
ACACATATTCAAGCTTACCTCTACTGATGCCACTAACTGCTCTAGGGCTGATGAGTCAAGCTGCCGTTTCCCGTTGACATCCTTGAGAAGACCACTGACATCTTTGACTACAAGATCTGAGAGAAAACAAAAGAATGTGGTCAAACAAAGAATTTGTGGACAGGTCACAGTGTCTAGTGGACTACTCTTTACTTGACTTTCACTTTCCCATCCAGCAACCTTGTGGGCTTAAACCCTTTGGTGATAAGTCATGGAATAGTAGAATGTACAGTCTTTTCCAGTTGCTGGGAATCTGAGCGCAGAGTATTTCCACAGTGTGCATTGAGTGGGAGGAATTTCTGACATAAATAATTCAACAAGGAGCAATAAAAAAAGATAATGCTTCACTGTTGCATATGGACAGTCATACAGAGGACGTTGTGGAGGAATTTTGATGTCGTGTAACGTCATACAAATTCCCTCAGATTGTAAATTCCCTCAAAAGCATCCAAACAAAGCAGTATCACCAGGGCCCAGTAAATAAAAGTACTACTACATCTTTCAAAGTTGAGCTCATCAAGAAGAAAAGAAACATGGAATGATGGAAGGAGCTAGGGGAAGAGATACACCTATGGGTTGTACAAGTTCCCAGAAAAAGGTACACGAACACTGTAATCTTTTCATGACCGAGGAAGGACAAGGTGACAGACAGAGGGAAAAGAAATATGGGACTGAATTTGGGTCTTCCCAGTGATGCCTGCCAACAGAACCAGGCATGGAGAAGAGACAAGAGAGGAACAAAATACAAAAAGAGATCCCACTGAAGGAGAAAGAAATATATCTACAGAACACAACTGTGTACTTACTCGATGCATTTTCCTTGACCTTGGTCCAGTTGGCCTCTTTGGCTGGATTGGCTGCAGCTGGAGAGTGGAAGACAAAACAAAAGTCATAAATGCATTCATATCATCACCCTAGTTTACAAGTCTTGTATGTTCATTTGGGATTCCTTGGGTTAGTGTCCGGGGCAGGTTCAGGGAATAGAAATCACCTTTGGGACAGTCCAAGAACAATAACTTGGGATTATCTCTCTTCCTTAACCTCCCTCCTATCTTACACTATGCTCTGACCCTAATCCAACCACACCTTGGGACAGTCCCAAGATTATAATCTTTTCCATCCCATAACAGTTGTAAACTGAAGAAACAATATGGCTACTTTCAATAATAACAACCCCTTAACAGAAACAAAAAAAGCATGATAACTTCTATAAAGAACAAAACAAACTTGAAAAAAAAAAGAACAACAGTTTCAACAGTCCCAAACTTCCTCAGGCCTACTTATTAGTAATGTAATGGTATGTCCTGCTTCTTCCATCACTTCAAGACTTCAAAATAATTTCCTCTAGTCAATTTCATTGCTGGAGCACAACCATACAAATTTTCATCATGACTGTTCAGACGTTCCAATATAATTGTGAACACTCACTCATGCCTTGACTGCTGAGGATATGTACATAGTCTATACACTCCACCATCTGTGCCAGCAGGCTGATGTGAAGGCCTCCTAGCAGCTCCGAGATTCTTGTTCTGAATGGACCTTGGATCACATGGTACTAAGAAAAAGATTACACTGAGTGTTAAAAACTGCCATCATTGCAATTTCACCAAAGTTAAGGCATGTGAAACCACATCTTCATTTTCACAATCATATTTAACTAATATAGATATTATTTATTTCTTAATTTGTTAAGATGAGTGAGACAGACCAAAAGTCTCAAGACCTGTGGCCTGCACTGAGCGCCCCCCCNCCCCCCCCCAAAATTCCCCATCACAATATATAAATATGTACATTTACGCAGAGCACAGCAAAAAGTTCTTATTTACTGCAATCAAAAAATATTTTTTTTAAATAAAAACTAAATCTTTTAAACTAAAGCCATACTTTCTGTCAAACACCAGAGTGTGTCAGTTTAATCATGGAAGCAGTCATTTCAACAACGAAACCATAGCACTCACCTTACTATTTCCTTTGCGAATTCTTCTCACACCAAAATTACACTTCTTCTTCCACTTTTACCCATTCTAAAAAACGCTTTTCCCATCATCAGTCTCTTGTTGTCCTACCCTCAACCCTTCCCCCTTAAATGAATAACTCTATGTTTCTATAAGTCTTTTAACCTGCAATCTGTGTATTACAATTTCTTCCCTTTTCTAAGCATCCTTAATTCTAATTTCAGTTATTCAAGTACCAAGATTTTGTCAACACCACTTCCTACCTCTCTAGGCTTTTTGAAATCCTCACACTGGCTTGCATATTCTTGAATTTCTGACATCCGCTGCCTCAACCTTTCGATTGGTTTGTGGTTATTCTTGTCAACATCACTGCCATCTTCGTTGCCACCGTTGCCATTGACAACAGAAGCCCCCGTCATCTCCCGCCCTACTATCACAGCTAGCAGCAAAATATGAAGCTGGAGCCATCGAAGAGACAACCAGGCTTTCTGTTGATTGGAGACGGAATTTCATGGTGAGGAATAGACACATTTCTAGGGACGAACAGACAGCACAAGGCCTATAGACCAGTCATAATGGTCTGCATATACTACTAAAATGATAATCAAGAGATGAGCTTTTACCAAGATCTTCCAGCAAGACATACGCACGGGTCATAGTTTTAATGGATACTTGCCACCAAAACATATGGTGTCTTGGTGCAACTGATAGTTTACTATTCTAGTTATAATGCCCACAGTAGTTTTATTGAAACCCATTATCTGCTGTAGTCCAGCCATTAAAAAAAAAAATTGAATTTTTTTCAAGAACCCCTCTTTTAGATAGATTTTATATAGATGCCTTTATAATAAGAACATAACAGACTTACATACTTTGATAAATTTTCCATAAGAACCTCTTTTTAACCTGAAGATTTATATATGCATAAATTCAGTCTATGCGAACAGTTTTTTAACATGACTCTAGTCTACTTTCTTGCCTTCCACATCACCAGCCCTGACAGCAAACCATGCCACGCTATCTCCACAGCATTGGGTGTCTCATTATACCCTTGTTACAAATCTGTTGCTCAGACATGGGAATGCCAGCTAAATAATGGACACTGTTTTTGCTTGTACACAAAGACTGAAAACTACAATGTCAATTCTGTAGAAGTTGTTGCACATCTACAACATTACGGTGAACATCAACTCACATGAACTCCTTGGTTTTTGTTTACTATCATCATGTAGACACAGGCAAATTGCACTTCTCTGCAAACCAGACCAGTTGTAGAGAGTCAAGTACTGTCAGATACAAACCCAATTATCTAGCACCACAGGCAAATATTTTGACAGGGCTATCAGGTCTCTCTTGTACTTTAAGGTATCTACTGTTTTGCTTTATGTAAGGACACAGGTATTCCACCTTTGAGGAAAAAAAAAAAACAACTAAAAAAAATCACTCTCTACCTCTTCTTTTATGGACCGCAATCTGCTGTCTTCTGGTTGTAATCTGAAACATTAAAAGGATTAAAAATTAGAATCTGAACTAGATCAAAATACAAGTCAAGCAACAATGCTTTACATTTCACCCAACCTGTTATCTGTCCTCGAAAGCAAACATTCAATCAGATGGAGGGAACCTGCAGGTCTACAACATGTATCTTTTACTTGAGGGGGTTACGTAAGGCTCACCCTTTAGGGCTTTCTTATACCACAAGGAGCATTAGCTCATGGTGCAAACAGCTCAGAGACAAGACTGAAAATATTGCTGTGCTGTATTGTCCATATTCTGCATGATGATTTCACATGAAACATCTCACATTACTGTATGTACGAGATAGTAAAGTTCAGGGAATGAACAATCAGGACAACAATGCAACCACACTATATTATCAACTTTCTCATCATGTAAAAAATAGAATGTTTCATACTATTATTTCTACTTAATTTCAACCTACTTGACTAACTTTTCACTTAACCGCAACATGTCTTCAGTAAACAGATTTTTCATGATCTCCTGAAGGTTGCATTTAAGCAGAGTCAGCTATATTAACTTAATGAGACATTTGATAAGGATAAATCTGATTGTGAAACAAGGATGAGGGCGGGGACAAAGACTCCTATGACTCTAATCTTCCATTATCCATCCCCTCTTATTCTCCAAGGTATGACAAAGAACCACTATTATAAACAATCTTACACACAGCAGAGGTGTAAAGCACTGAACTTACGCAGAGGGGGGATCCCAGGCAATGGCTATCGTCAAGTCACGGTTATCACGGATTCTTGACAGGTCTATTGCTGGAATGAAAACAAAAACATATACTTAAGTCACAGTTTTAAACTGGATTCACTCATAAATATCTTTCATGGTCCTTCCACAATAACTGTGCATTCTCTTACATGATGCTGCAGTGTCACATGAAATGGACACTTTTTTTTCTCGCTCGAGGTTTGTTTGCTAATGACAAATCCACACACTTGTAGCTAAATAACAACTTGTGAAAAAGAAAATTCAAAGAAATTCTCTGATTCAACCTGTTTCCAGCAAACAAAGAGATTGAAGAGGAGACTTACGAGTGTCTGTGAGTGGGTGAACATTCATACACTCGACCGCCGCCTCAGTGGAGTCATGGCGGTCTGTTTGCATAATGAGATCTAAGAGCATTTTCTCTGTGTTGGCACTGTGAAACTGAAGAGCATTGTCGAGCCGGTCCTGGAACTCCACAAACTCTTGTATCTGGTGAGCACAAATACGTGTTGCCCAAATAAAATTACCTGAAACTTGCTGGCCCTGTTGCCACATTGGCCATATCTCTGGTAAATCCAATAAGTATAAAATATATCATCGCTGCAGGATTCTAAACAGCTAACTCTAAATAACGGAAGAACAAGTTAGCTGTTTAGAATCCTGCAACGACGATATATAATAACACAGACAGAATTAATATGCTTGCTTAGTGAGAGTATTCTGTAAGCGAGCTGCTCACATCATCGTTCCTATGATAAAGCCTCATAAAGTCAACATTCGGCAAAAGGAAAAAAAACAACTTCCTTTCTTTTGCTGGAAACTGTTGTCCATGATCTTCTGCAACACATACATACAGCTGTTAGTTTTAGTCGATGTCTGCCAACAAAAGATATGATGTCGAACAACTTTTCAGAAACAAGAGGAATCATATGTTCAGGGTATGCCAATTGCCTTATTTCCTTGAACAAGAAAATGTGGAGCACTGAACTAATTAAGCCCATACACGTTTCAGGCTTCTGATTTTCTAAAAATTTTCACAGAAGCAATGAAGATGTACAGTAAATCAAAATATATTTATCTACTGATAATTTATGACTTACTCTTCCAAATGACCCAAACTTGTATGAGGACATCAAATGTTCTGAGGCCTGAAATGTAAATACAAAACAGAATTATGTATCATTCAATTTTCTTGACTTAGCTTCAACAGCATTGAATTTGAAAGGAGGCTATATCTTTCTGAGCAATTTTTATTTCATTATGCGGCAGGTCAGGAACACAAAAGTTTAAGTATACTGATGTGCAAATGTAACAGAAACCAAGCTTTAAGTCACAAAATTGTGCTTTTTGATCTATTCTTTAATGCCCCTTAGTATCAATAATGCCTTAAACTTTGAAGCCTGCTTTTCGTTTTTCTTTTTCAGTGTGTGACTCATGATGAAACAAAATTCAACCCAATTTCCAAGGCCTAGGTTTCTTAAATCAAAATTGTCTATTTTTTTGGGGGTTGTTTTTTTTTCCCCAGTAATATGCCTGATTCATCATGAAACAAAGTTCTATACCAAAAATCCAAGACTTAGGTTTATAAAAACAAGCTGCCAATATGATGTCATGCCACTTACCTCTTTTTGATTGACTACAAAGAAGCGGACCATGGTGGTGTACATGGTACCAGCTTCCATAAAGTGGCCGAGCCTTATCACATGGTTGGATACAATATGTCTGTGGAAGAAAGAACGATAAAAGAATCAAACTGTGGCTCATGGATTGGGGGTCATCATACGGATGCGATAAAAGGCAATGAAAAATTCGTTATGAACTTGACTGAACGGCAGCGAGGTCTGTAAAGATAATAAATTCTATGGATATTATGAGTTCTCCCTACAGAAAGGAAACTAGACAGGTTGAGAGATACTGGCAGAGAATTATGTTCCACCTGCCAACAACAAGTTCACATTGAATGAACAACAGCTACTAAATCAAGAAACCAATTCATTCTTCTGAATCAGCCAACCAGGACAAACAATCCTATATTTGTCATGGCCTGAGAGAGAGGCTCAAAAGCATAACTATGTAATGCTTATAGTTACTGATAAACAAGGTCTGTGATTGGGAAAGAGAACCGCAAAGTAAACAAAATATGGAGCTCAGTTGGTCTAGTTCAGCTATGTAGAATGCATTTTGGAAAGGTCATTACTGGCATATTACAAGAATCTATTTCGATATATTTTTCCTTTAAAAATTTGGGCATTATCACAGTAATGGTAACAGCGATGTGGGCAATGGGTAAATTAGATGGTCACACCATTAATGTCATTGCCACAGGTTCTTTTCTTTCTTTAACTCCCCATAGCCCTCCCTGGCAGGTGTCACAACTCAGGTGAGTGCTCATATGAAACTTTTTTTAACAACTTCAAATATTTGTCAAACTGGTTTATCTCCACTCTCTCTATTTCTGTTCTTTCTACACTGTTTGTTATGCCAATGAGGTGACCTTCCAAACAATGATTCTAACCTACCCTAAGGTGTCGTTCATAATATGCTTGATCTCCATCCCATCATAGAGGGCTGGGCAAGGTCCAAACACACCTGATGATATGTGAGGGAAAAGGATATATCCCTATGATTGTTCAAAGCCTTGAACCAAATTCTCAACAGCATTTTCTCATTTATTATGAATTTTCAAAATATATCTTTCTTGCTGATGGATAATATTTGATTCACTTAATGACACATGACAAGATATATATAGACAAAAAATGGTAAGTATGTAGGGTGCTCATTTGACAAGCCATCATGTTGGAACTACTTTGCCTATGACAACAGGGCATCTAGCTTTTATGGTGTCTAATGTCAACATTTCACTCTAAACAAAAATGGTGAATTTTCAACTTTGATCAATTCCGGTGTGAAAGTTTGAAACTGCAAAATACAGACAATGTCTCAGCTGATGATGTGGCTTAAATGCCAAGGACCAAACAACTATATGTGGAAAGTGCGCTATCCTGGATCAACAGCCTCAATAGGAGCCACCACAAAACTGGCAGTTTATGTATTTTCTTGACATTTAGATCATAATAACAGCCACATTGCATGTTTCTGTATACTACAGTTTCAAAATTTCCCCAGGGATGCCACTGACTTTCTGTAACTCGGAAGTATCTGCAGGTTAAAGTCAGTTTATTTTAGATTTAAATGTCCTTTACATCCAGTGTCTTCTCCTGATGCCAAAAAGCCTCTGAAAGACGACATTCTCAAATTTCAGACAATTCTCTGAAGAGTGGCATCCCTTTCTCCCATTTAAAGCAGCCTGCTCTCAATAGTTCCTAAATACCCATTGCTATGAGTTTGAAATATCACTGTCCAGCACTGCGTATGTACTCTCTAGCAAGTAAGGCAAGCCTGCTAGGCCTCACTGATATCTTCCTGACTCACCTTTAATACAATACAGCCTGATGAGCAACAGTTTGAACTGGTAGTTGGAGGTGCTCTCCCTGATGCCAAGCTCCAAGTGCACGATGGCCTGCCACAAATGGATGTCATCTCCTGTTGACACAAAAATTTCAGTTCAGAAGTATTTAATGAGACCATTCTAGCAGATGAAAAAATATTTGAGGAACTCTATGACAAAATCCATTATACAATATTGAGAAGAACAGGTCGGGTGTGGCAAAAGAGACTAGATGCACAGCAAGTTTTTATGAAAGACAACATTTAACTCCCCTGATGTGGTGATAGAATTTATACTATCATCTGCTCGCTTTGCTTGAACGCAGTAATAGAAGATATACACATTTCCTTGCTGACCTCTGAACGCTGCGGTAGAATTTTGCACCCCAGTGTCACCAGACCAGCCGGCAGACAACACGGCAATGGTCACTATCTGTAACAGCAGCCATGCAGGCAGCTGAAGGCTGGACCCAAGCAGTCTCAGGCTATGAGTTAAAAATATAGTAGGACAAATATCGACCTATGGCGGGAAAATCTGCATGTATACTTCTTACTCCCACAGATACTTAAAATAAGCAGAATAAAATAAGCCAAACCATTAACTGATACAAAATGTGTTTGGTCATAAGGACCTTCATTTTATTTTACATATCTAGTTTGCATAAGCAAAAGACAGTGAACACTGCTTACTAAGACAACAGAGCTATGAAGAGATGACTGAAATGTAGATGAAAAAATGTTTCCAATGTATTAACTGATTCAGAAAGAAATAATTTTTCCCACAGATCATAAAATTTGGGTGAATATACTGGCCAGCCTCTTGACAAGGGTCATGTAGAAGTGGACAATGCACAATAATAATAATTTTTTAAAAATTTCAATATCTTTCACAATTTTGTACTGATTACTATGTCAACTGATCGTAATTTAAATCACTGAGTGACAGCTGACTTTTTTTACCTCTGCATAGATAAACATTAGTGATTGTGTGTTCATTCCTCACCCAGCTCTGAGGACATGGCAGAATGCAGTGTGCCCCATGTACAACTGCTATTGACATTTACAGAAGGCTAAGAATGAACCAAATTACAAGATTAAATGAAGGCCTTGTGACACTATGGATGCATACTGGGCACTAGGTCAGACTACATGATAAAATGAAACTACAATCCCAAGAAAAGATCTATAAATAGGTCTACAGCTGACAACAAGAGATCAATGGTGTGTCTCTGGTTACTAAGACCAGCCTTTGTCAAGGTCCCACACTCGGTGAACTCTCTGATCACCACAGCCACACCAGCATAAATTCATGACATACTCTCTCTCATATCATATCATATATTATATCATCATATTAATTGTACTAAGAGACAATTACAGGAGCACAATAACTGGAATGTATTTTTGCTAGCCAGATCTGAGCCAAACAAAAAAAAAAAAGGAGAGAGAGAGAGAAAGAAAAACAAGGTAAACAGAATATATACCCTTACCTGTTTTACCCCAGACATCCAACAAGAGATGGACAGCAAGTAGCAGGTAGTTGTCACTGAACTGCAAATCTGTTTGCAAGAGTTCTTTGCCTGGGAGACACAGATTGAAAAGTAATGTTATACCTTCAAATCTTTCTCATCTGATGCAGAGACCCTAGAGGTTGCAGGAGTCTAAATGATCTAAATCAAAATCCATGACAGTCAATCACAGCAGGGTAAAATATATGGACTGATAATTAAAATTAGTTTTATGATCTGCAACCACACCTCAAAGCGATAAAATACAGACCTGCATTTATCAATGAAAAAAAAAGAAAAAAAAATTGATACGGGCAGCATTTTCTTCATGGATTTCATGGGTGTGGACCTGTCCTTCTAGTGGATATCTTGGAATATACTTTGCCCTGAACCAAGCCCTTACTGCCCCAACTTCCGTACAGACATTGTTTCCCTATGATCCTGAGTGGATTTGTTCATACCAAATCTGAGTCCTTCCCTGTAGCACAGCAGCAGTTCTTTGGATAGAGCCAAAGCCTCCTCTATGCTGAACAAGGCATGCTTGCCAACAGTGCGGCACAACTGCAGATACACCATATGTCTTGTCATCTGATTCACCTGAAAGGAAGAAAATAAACATGCAACACAATATAAGCACAGGAAAAAAAAAAAAGTTGGAAATGCCAAAATGCTATTTTGAAAAACAAAAGGCTGTTCTCAAATGCTGGAAATAAACAAGTAGGTTAGGAAATAAAAAATTATCTTTAATATCCTATGATGGGCTTTCATCTTTCAACACATTTATCATACAAGGTACTCACATCTTTTGCATATTGTGGAGATCCTTCAGAACTGTCTAAGGCCACATTTTCCTTTATATGTGCCAGTAACTGCAAACAAAAGCATATGTTTTGACATCAGCTTTTAATAAAATTTGTCTAGAACAAAGGAGAGGAATGGAATTCAGAAAGACTACATCTAGTGACTATAGAGCCAGTGTAATCTATACGATTGCTGTATATCTCAAACTTGACTCTGTATAAAAATAATCTAAAATCTGTGGTACAGGGGTCAAGTTTCAATTTGGAAATTATATTCCAGGAGCTTTCAATACTTTTCTGGACACACAATTATAGTCAAGCATGGATAACTCAAATTCTCTGAGGCCATCTCATCCTGTTAAGAATTTTCTGAATTTTGATCAGTACATGAAGCACCAGTACTAAGAAATAAATTCAGATCTGAAAAGTTGTTTTGGGGAACCCTGATTTTGACACGAGTTCAGGATATTCACACTCGACTGTATGCCCATCTGATCAGACTTCATGACAATGTTGGGGTGAATTTCAATGGCAATAATTTTCAAGGAGATTCCTAAAAGAAATTACAAATTTCAGGAGATTTTGTCTCAAGGTCAATGCCAAGAGCTCTTAAAATTTAACGAGGGAGCAAAGACAAACATTAACAATGCATAAACCAGGAAAGCTAGAAGCATAAAAAACTCATGAGAATACATGCATATGAAGATGACAGAAAGATGGATATGGCTCAGTACCTGATCTAGATCTTCCAGAGACAAAAGATCTGTGTACAGTTTCATATCACCATAGCAACAGGACTTGTGGCCAAACTTATCAAAGTATTCCTGCAACAGCTTCAAGGCACTTCCTGGTAATCAAAAAGATGGTATCTTTATTAAAAAGAACACAAGCAATACATGACACCTTCATATTACTTTACATCTCGTGCCCCATTTAAGTCAATTCTGCTAACATCTATAGGTAAACTAATCTTACAACAAACCTGGATGTTTTCCTTTCACTGCACCCTTAAGTGTCATTATCAACTGTCAATGTTGTATAGCAATGTCTCAAATACAAAAACAATCCTATTTTTTTACTTAACATTCAACCCAATCTCTGTGCTGTCTTCCCAAACAACCATGCAACACAAATGAACTCACCCACTGAAGAGGCTAACTCCGACTTTCGTTTCGAGAGCTGCTTCACAAACTCAATTTGAGCCAAGTAAGGACCTCGTAACAAGACACCACCTTCCAACCCTGAGATCTTCTCATTGATGTACTTGTTTATGGATTCTACTGTACTGTCTGGTTTCAGTTTGCTGCAAATGACAAAGTTGATAAAGTTTAATGACAAAGGTGAAAAAATCCTAAAGACAATATATGCAAGGAATCTGTCGTGAATTTCAAAATTCAGACAATCGTCTCGCGCATACAATTAATTCTGCTTAGTTACAACTCCTTGGGAGCATGGAAAGTTGTGCTTAAAGGGATTTATAATTGTCTAATGACTCTTATAAACAAAAATACAGTATTTTGTTAAATGGAAAATGTTACGATCAAGAAGAAAATTGCGTTTATCCAAATTGCAATTCAGGGAATAAACTGTATCTGTTACTAAAGGAAAGTATCATGAACCTATCATGAAGAATTTCAGAAACTATTAGGGATTCAGAATTTGACAGTAACCGCTAGCTGTTACACTTTTTGTATGTAATGGCCACAGAATGCTTACAATTCACAAAAACTGGCTTATCCTTAAAAGCCAGCTCAAAACTTACATGGTTGCATTAATTTGAAATCCTCTGCACAGGACCCAGTATTCTGTGCACCACCTCCACTGATGCACCATTCTTAACTCCTTTTCCATTTCTTCTGGCATTACAAAATTATCTATAGGTTCTTATAAACCTCTAGTGTATTCTGACTAAAGAGCTTATGTTGACTTTCCTGCCAAATCACTTTTTCGCATATCAGTGATCTACATGTCAGCATTCATGCCCAAAACTTTCTGTGCAACTGCCAATGCTCTTTATGAGGTAAAAGAAATTAGACAAAAAGTTTGTTTAAGCAAAGAACTATCTTCAAACAGAATCATTCAGTTTTCTCAAAAACAGTTGGCAAAGATAAGCCTTTATGTCCGATGACATTAGACCTGTGCAGACTCTTGGGAATCAGCTAATAGTTAACCCTTTGCTTTCTATGTACTACTCTACACTTTCCCAGTACATCAAAATGCAGTTTTTAAGATGTAAGACAGACAGCATACTAAAGTAGGCAGGTTTTTTTTTTTTTTTTTTTGGTTTTTGTTTTGTTTCCATTCATTCATTCATTCATTCATTCTTATTCTACGAGCGCACAGACCACAATACAAGGCACAATAATTGGAGAGAATTGTTTTCACAAATAGTCTGAGCCCATAAAAAAAAAAAAAAGATGTAAGACAGAAAATGATTCTTTCCCATTATAGATTATTTTAAGCCACACTGTAGTGTTCCCTCAGTTTGAACAGAACAGTTATTTCTTGCCCATTAAATGTCTCGCAACGATCAGACTCTACTTCAAAAAATGCTGAATGATACAAGTCCATAGGCGAATATTACAGCCAAACTGTCACTAATTTGTCCAAAATGTATGAAACAACCCACCTGCTATCTTCCTCTCCCTCATTCTGTGGAGGCGTATAGCCTTCATCAACCATGTGAAAGCCTGCTTCCAAATACTTGAGCCAAAAGGTCCAGTCATCTGGCCTGAAAAAGATAAAATGGTGAACCACAGATAAGTCTCTACAACCTCACCCAGGTACCAGAACATTAAAATGAGATTTTGTGAATTAAGCCAACTCTCAATAGAGGGATTGTCTTTTTGCAATCAGCACTGCAATGAGCTCAAGGTGAACTCAGAACTCTGGCAAAGTTCATCAGCAATATCCCAGGACTCTCCTACCTGGTGCTTGGTTTAGATCTAAGTTTGTATTACTTATGAAAAACCTAAAATCCCTAAAAAATGTACAATACCTCCCCCTCTCCTCAAATATAAGAGATAAGGGAATGTCTCCCCCAACTCATTACCTTGAAGAAAACATTGGGAAAAGTTATATACGTAACAAAATTATAATTTATGAAACATACAATTTTGGTTCAAACTGGTATCTATAAACCACTATGAGCAGAGGAGAGATGCCACTCATCTTTCATGAAATTCTCAGAAATGTCTGCGTTTTCATGTAGATTATATAATTTAATTTAAATATACCCAGTTTAGTAGCTATTTAGATCAGGGAGAAACTTGTATGTGGATAAAATATGTAATGAAACAGAAAAGAAGATCAAAGGAAATTAGCAAAATGACTCAAAATTATTTCTTAAAATTCCAGCAGTCTCTCGGAGTGCTGTCAAATAGCTTTCTCTGACTGAAAGACAACATTCTCTGATTTCAGTGGCATCTCTTGGAGATTCACTCAATGAGAAAAATGAGCACATAACCCTGGAAGAGACCTACTGCATGGCTAAGCTTACGTGTGATTGAGTAGCTGTTTGTATATACAGTTGACTCTGTCCCATTTCACCAGCTTGGTACAAACGCTGGCCAGTCGAGTTTCTCTCAAGTTCACCTCATTGCCCAGCTGAGCTAAATAAACAGAGATATGCACTAATCAACAACATTTGAAAAATGTTTTGCTTCAGAAATCAAATATGACTTTTTACAAAACTTTGGAGTGCTGAAAACAAATAAGAGAATGAACTTCCTTATTGGCTCTGGTTAACCAGATATCCTTAATTTCAAAATTTTCTAAACAATGTTAGCAAAGTGACTGGTAAAGGCTGGATTCTTCAACTGCCTACTTCCTATTAATGATATCACACCCTTTCTTTTTGACTTTTGTCCTGTTGTTCAGAAATGGAACTGTCTGGCACCAGTCTGCTAACAGTGATGGGCTCCAAGTAACGTAGTGGTGTATGTCCACAGTAGTTTTATTATCTTGGTGAAAGTGTTCACCCAGCTCATTGCCAAAGCTGGAGAAGAAAAAAATCTAATGGAGAAAATGAAACATTTTACAGTTCAGTTCCTGACAGGATAACAATAAACTTTCCACAAAGGCTCTGTAACTTTCTGCTATGTAGCGCAA
Source organism: Ellobium chinense (assembly GCA_033807755.1). NCBI lineage: Eukaryota > Metazoa > Mollusca > Gastropoda > Ellobiida > Ellobiidae > Ellobium > Ellobium chinense. The sequence goes on along the minus strand of JAWQUT010000357.1, from coordinate 635,563 downwards.
AATGACCTTGCTGGCTACTAATAGTAGGACACTTCAACCAGAACAATTTATCTATTTACTCAAATACTTATTTGTGTTAGCACTATTTATGGAATGCATAATCTTCGGATAGTCTGAGCCAAAAAAAAGAAAAAAAATGTTCGTAACTGCCTGTCCTATCCATAAAAAAAAGTAGCAATACTTTGCGCAAACTGATTGTGGTCCTGTGAAAGCATCACAAACTCTGAGGTCATCACTTAACTATCACTGATTTTTACATGTTTCCGGATCAAAAGCTCCTACATTTATCTTAACACTGACTGAACAATTAAACAGATTTCATATTGGCAAATTTTTAAACAGTAAACTAGCTCTGAGAGGTTCACTTTGGCTGAAGTAGCGCACTCTTTCATACAGGGCAAAGACACGGGTTTGAATACATTGTTCTCGGTATTATCTTAGTTCATATTGATGTTGGATTGTAATCATACTTACTTATTTCAATGGACTTCTGATACAGTTTGTGAGTGATATCCTTCACTTTTCCTTCTTACTATTTACATGTCTTGTATGGCCCTCATGTGATGTCTCACAAACTACAGTAGGTCTAGAGCTAAATGACCATTGTACATGCCAATTTTGAATTCAACACTCCAAAATTAGTAAAGATCGACCATATTCAGTTCTGAGGTATTTTGCTTGTTTGTCAGATATGACTTTAAAATATCCTTTCTTGATAAAATTTGAAGACTGCTAATGTTCCAACAGTCTGGAAGGTTCACATGATGTCTGTATTTCATTAGATCTGTCTAAGTGCTGTTAGTATGACAGAAATTCTTAACTCATCTTCTCTGGGATTTGAGATTATTACGCACTGAACTACAAGAATATTTGCAAAAAAATTAACAAAAATAAAAAAGGTTGTCTCTCTATGTATTTATAACATTGGACATTTACTCTCAGGATCCCTACACCTAAAATAATGTCCTACATGTCCTACTTCCTTTATTTGTTTTTACATGCTGATGCCCAGCATGTAAGCTTAGCAAGGAAAAAAGGTAGAACAAATTAGCTTATAATCTAATGTTACAAGCTGTAAACATAGTGAGTACAAACCTCCAAGTGGACCTTCGAGCACAGTTAGAGCTTCCTCCCATTTTTCTTGCTGTTCCAAGACCATCAAATACAGGAGAATCTCTGATATAAAATAAAGTGATGGATCAACATAATTCATAAAGTTGTTGCTAATCTTTAAGTTTAAGGCACAAGGCACACTCAGGGTCCAATTAATTAGATGTGGACAACATATCAAAAACCAACCTCATAAATATTGTACAATGGATCAGTAATCTATATAAGGTTTTCCAATTTACAGCTTAGTTGTGCTGTGACCCTTCACACAGATGATTTAAGTTCAGTTTCCTGAGAGGTTTTCTTAGTGAAATGGCAGCAGCAAATGACAAAATTCTTTATGGTCTTTTTCAAAATGCTACCACCCTTCTCCCTCTACAGAACATCATATTACAAGATCACACAATTTTGTCACATACTTTTGATGCAAGTGAAAATATTATGTTTTAAACTAACCAAATAATAAATACAGTAAACTTAAGAAAGTAATAATACACCATGTTAAACTATCAAAATCTGGCTACATAATTTTGATTCAAGTGGCAAGATATCACTGGAGTTTAATAGGACTATAAAATATGGCTTTGGAAGCACTTCTTCTCTCCAATACTGGACTTTCACTGGTATTTGACAAAACAAAATAATCATAGTCTGGTAGCTATCATCCATTTTTATGGGTGTAAAGACGCTGCAGAAATAAAAATAATAAGAGATGCTAGCTTGATTTATATTGACTTTCAAGAAGCCTACAACCACCTACCAGCTTCTGCCTCAATCTTCTCCTCCTGGATATATTTGTATGTCATCTTCTCTGCCAGTGGAAGGAACATTGTCTTGCCTAATTTTTCATCCCTGTATGCCTTTAAGTACCAAAAAAAAAATGAAAGAAATGTAATATTACATCTCAGTACACTGGATCAGTAAACAAGTTCCTGTTTCCTGCACTAACCTTCCAGTAAAATGTACAGAAGATCTCCATTTCAATCTCTAGACTATTGATACCTTTTTTTTTTTTTTGGCAGTTCCAGCCTTTTCCTCATTTCGTTTTCTATAATTTAAAACAAAAGAAGACAAACTATTTGATATTCTAACAACGACTGCATATCCCTTGTTTCAGCAACTTCCATGTCTAATAACAGTTATGATCAAAGATGCCACTGAGGAATTTTGAAAAGGACAGACTCTGCTCAGCATCTTCTGATAAGCTATATTCTCTGCAATTTACACAGCTTACATAAGAAGGCTAACTGCATAAATATATTTTAAAAAAGTAAACCTGTCCTGTAAATAAAGCAGGGATGGCAACAGCCGATGACAAAGGATTTGGAAACCAAGATCAATATAAGGGTCTTAGTTCAATATGGAAATTGCATGGTCTATTTATGCTACATTGTTTCCTCTGAGTTTTGGTTTTATGTAAATTTTCAGCATCCTGCCTTCCTTGATAAAGCACAGGGTGAAACAAATTTAAGAGAGAAAGGCTAAAGAAGAGTAGAAGAGGGAAGGAGCTCAAAAGAGGAATTCCTCTTAAAACAGGAAATGTGGCATTTTGCAACAAAGAAAACAACCTACCTGCATAACAATACTCATAACTGCCCAGAAATAATAAGGGTTTTTGTTGGGCCGAATCTTGTGCAGCATCATGGCAGTTCTCTGCTGCTGCTGGTAGTTGCCCAGTCGAACATGGGCCATGAACAAACAAGACAGAATATCCTCATTGCTCGGCTGGTGTTTGGCCGCTGCTTCATACAGGCTTGCAATTTTGGAGTCTGGAACCCAGGATAAAATTCATATATCCATGGAAATCATTAATAGGTGGTGAATTTCCAGAAAGTGCTATGCAATGTCTTCTCCAGGTCATATGAGTTGGGGTAGTCACCCCCCTTTTATCATGACTTTGAGAGGGGATTTATATATTTTTAGAGTGATTTTAGGTTTTTTTTCTTAAGTAAAGCAAATGCTGGAATGCAGGAAAGAAGGGGAGATTGGTGCAAGTTCAATGTATTTAATGCAGAATTTTTTATTTTAATAATAATGCAGTTTTTAAGTCTCGTATCCAGGCTAATGCCCGCTAACGCGACTTTACATTATTATTACCATCGCGGCAGCCATTAACAGGCGCTGATCACTAGCATTCTGACAGTATCTTCCACTATCTGCAGCCAGATACCCATTTTACAGAAAGGAGGATTGAGGAATATGTGAATGAAAGACTATCCCAAGGCACTTTGAACACAATCGTGGTAGGGAATCGAACCTATGATCTTTAGATCTTGAACACTGTAACCGTTCAGCCCCGCTGCTTCAAGGCGAACTTAAGAGGAGAAATGCGCGGTCACACGCTCTGGGGAAAACACTGGCTATGAATAAAGTCATATTAGAAAGGTACTCTTGCACCAGAAAAATCATTTAATTTGCAAATGTTCTTAATTATAAATTATGTTTGTGAAATGACAGAATCAAGCTGCTGAATTTACAATCCAACATAACTAAAACACAGCCAGGCTCCAAGACTTTACTTTGTATACATTTACTGAGAATCACTTCAAAAATTTTCACTCTTTGGCAATGATGTATACTGCAAAGCTCAGTCATAACATAACTGCAAAGAACTAGCTTCTGTAATAACTTACACTGCTGAGTTTCTTTGTAACATATGGACATAGCATTCAATGTCTGCTCCTCTGTGGGCTCTGATTGATGGATTGTCGCCAAAATGGCAGACCCTTCCGAATGACGTCCCATCCGCAACAGGGCAAGAGCCTTCAGGACCTGAAATATTAAAAGACCAGACACTAGAGCAGTTAATATTTATATCTTTTATCAGATATGATTGTAGATGCAACCTATAATAACTCTCACCAGCTGCAACAAAAACATGATGGCCTCAGTGAGCACGCAAGAATTTTAACAGTACATAATGGTTCATTTTCTAAAATTAAACTAATTTGCTGTATCAGTGTATGATGGAGAAATTTGCAAATGGTACTCATATTCAATTCTTAGTGCTCTAAGGAGTGCTTCAGTTGTAATTTAGACAAAAATGAAAAGGCAAATGCAGCCACACAGTTTGTTGTGATTAACTGGTAACTTCCCTTTGTGGCAAATCCTGAAATCATTTTATATTGGATAAAACCACCAACCTTGGCACATGTCAGGTCTTTTTGCTTTTTCAAGACCTTGTCAGCTTCCTGAATGGCCTTCTTGTTGTTCCCATTATCAAGACAATCTTAGGAGAAATAAAGAAAACAAACATTTGCTGGTAAGAAATCTGATAAATAAAGCACACCAGTGTTCAAAACTGAACCTAAACATCTTTCTCAAAAGATCCCAAGTTCAGTTGCAAAATGGCAGTTACATCAGCTGTAATTTGAGCAGTTCTTTTTCAAGTCAATTCTGGAAATCTTAATAAAAATATGCCCTGGCCTTCTCCCTCCTCTTTTGAGTGATACTAGTTACCAGTCTAGACTAAGCTTACACTTTAAACTCTCCTTATGACTGTAAGTTGTAACACTGGAACATAAAAAAGGAAAAAATAGGTGCTTTGATATATTTTAGAACCCTTACTTGCCATGTAATTTTTCACACAGGCAAATAGATTTGGTCTAGATCTAGGGAGGACTTCCAATTTCCAAACATTTCCTAGGTCTCAAATGATATTTCTGTCTCAATGAAGTCAATGGGCATCAGAGGACCCTGTCCCAGTGGGCATTAGGCCAGGGTTAGGACCCAGTTTTTCCATGGGCATTAGGGTTACAGATTCCATGTCAATGGGCATTAATCATTAAGTTCAGGGTTATCATCTAGATACTAATTACTAGACTAATTATGGGGGAATACTACTCTTTCCCACAGGTTGTATTGCACTTAACATGTGTGCAACTTATCAGTATCACTATTAGTGCTCTAAAGTATAGTATACATAAAAATGCATCCCAAAGTGCTGAAAGTGCAATTTTCTCCTTTAAGGGTCATCATATTAGGACAACTGACATCTCATCCATGTCTTGTTTGATGCACTATGATCCTATCTTGCATGATGCATGATCCTATTTTCCATGATGCATGATCCTGTGAGGGATTTCTGGATTTGTTGTCTTGGTGCGGAATTATCGTTAGGAGGAACTCACAAGACACTTTAATGTTAAATTAAGGTTGATATAATTTACAGAAAAGTCCACACAGAATCATGCATAAAGGTGTATCTAAAACTCTAAAAGACAGGTAAAACTAAGCCGGTATCAAACAACTGGTGCTATAGTCACTATAGTGCCTATAGTATACAGATGGCAAAAGACAAAGGTCCTATCGTCCTATCCAACATGAAGGAGAATTTTGCAACATTCAGTATGATTCAGCAATCTTTAAAACTCCAATTGAGTCCAATACACTTGACTTAGTCTAGTCTATGTTGGTAAGCTGTGGCAGCTGGCTGTGCACTACAATATCTGTCTCTAAGAAAGAGCAGTGACTCCCCTTTAAGTAGATCCAAACAGCATGTAGTATATAATATTGTTGGTTACTCAGTTACGCACAACTACACATTTTGCCTTTAGGAAACCCTGTCAAAATTCTTCAATCTAGTCTATCTAGTCTAGACCTAGTCTGTCTAGTCTAGATTCTAACTAAATTCAAGGGTACAATCACGGAATAGGACCGATCTTGTAGCTAAACCAATGACTAAATGAACTGTATTAATGCAAGAGCGGTCCTGTCCCAGGAGATAGCCAATTCAAGTGCTCAGTGCACAACATGGTTACTGATATTTTATCATGTCTTGCTGGTGACAAAACAGGCATCACTGACTGTAATGCTCTATTCTGAGAGCAAGTGGGGGACAAACAATGCCATTTTGTTTAAAGATAGGGTCCTGTTGTTGTTGTCTCTATTGTCATTGCTGATAAATGACAATAACATAGTCTAATAACAATGTCGAAGTGTAGACATCGCCTCTGCCAGGACAGTGTGCCTCTCTTGTATCAAAACATTTCATTTAGCATTCGCCAAATCCTCAGACTGGTGCCATCATGCAAGGCTGTCAAAGATTACTCTAGGCTTAAGGCCTGCCATTTCACAGATTTCCCCCAGAACCACACTGAACCTGTCCTTTGACTAGAGAGTCCGAGAGAGAAGACAAGGATGAGGGCTGAGGGATCACCAATTTCAGGACTGAGTTGGTGGGTGTTCCTTCAAGGACAGACAATTCAACACACTCGTAAACAATTATCCAGTCTAATTCTGCTTTACACTCTCGGAATTCTATTGCAAAGTGTGCGCAAATGTGAAAACTAACCGTAAATTGGCCGCAAACGCCTCTCATTTACATCCACATGGCTGCGGGACGCCATCTTTGTTGAATAGCAAAACTTGCAAGTATCGTTTGTAACGATACTTCACGGTATCTCATGTTTCGGTTATTTTCGCTCTTTTGCGTTAGTTGTACCTGACCTTTGATGCTGCCAAAGGTTAGTAGGTCAACTGAGTTTATGCTGTAGTGTAAACAAACAAGAATTATATTATGATGGTGCGATGAAATAGTTTTATGCGCCGCCGATTATGATAATATTATCTTTTTGGAATTGCTGGCAGGAAGCTGGGCAAACATTTACCTTTCTGACGGCTTTTTAATTTCAGTTCTATCTTATTCACCCCCTAGAGTCGCCTAGTCTAGATACGTCTGATTTCACCACCATTTGAAATTAAGGCATTACACGTGTGACGGCAAGCGCTATTATGGGCTATACTGATACAGTAGGCCTTTACTGTACCAGGACTTAACGATATATTATAAACACTGAGCTGGGTGACTAGGCAATCAGTGGATGTGCAGGCAAGTACTGGTGTATTAATCGTCATCCGGTTTTCGATACGTACTGTACTACTGTGCTGTGCTGCAACTTTTAGGTATGAAAATGCCAATGTTTTTTTTTCACTGTTGAGTGTTGGCATTAGGTCTATTAGGTTTTACACCTCTCATTAACTTATCCTGGGGTGCGGTGTCAAAATACTTTCCAAACATGTTGTTTAGCTGTTCCTCCAAATTTTGGCACAAAGAAAAAATGCCCTTGAACCAGTTAGCTTTTAAGAACTTAGGCAGTGAAGCCGAAGCAGACAACCTAATATTTTATTTAGGCCTTTTCACTCAGTAAACAGGGTAACCTTACCCACCTAACAACAACCACAAATTTTATACTTGAGTGACTAAACCAGATCACCAATTCTGAGTCTACACATGTATTTACACTTATCTAAGCCTTTGAAATTAAAATCCAACACCCCCCNCCCGGCCAGTTTCTTAATTTATAAGGACTATTCAAAATTGTATATCAAAATGCCAGGTGCACTGCTGCTGGCATCTTCAAACCTGAATTTAATGCAATAATTACAATAAAACCTATTCATTTAGTCTTTAACAAGTCTTCAAATGTTTCAGATACAAACAGAAAAAAGAAAAAAAAATGGAGAAGCAGGAATAATAGGAATCTTTATGGTTCACGTTATGTTGGTGTTCAAGATTAAAATCATAGTGTTTCTGAGTTAGTCTCCAATCATGATTCAGTTTGTTGCAATTCATATTTAGGCTATTTCAGGATGTTAAGTCTTGGCGTTTCTATTTATTATCAAATAGGTTATCAGTGGGGATGACCATTAATTTAGCTGCATCTAACATCACTTTTTTTTTTTCTGAATATTTGATCAAAATTAAAAGGGTGTGGAGAAATGAGCTGATTTTGTGTTCCGACACAAATATAATTTAAGACAAAGAAATGCTGTGTTGTATTAATTTACTTAATGGCATCATTTTTTTATATGAAATTAGGCTCACAAAGATGACCAGTCGACTTTTTGAGTGGCTCACAGCAAGAAATAATTATACTTATGAAATTTTCTATGTTTGTTTTTGGGTGATTTTTAATAAAGCATCCACAGCAGTAGTCAGGGTTACTTCAAAACCTAATGAAGGAGACATTTGATTGGGTGACCCTTTTCAAGAGCTCAAGTAAGAGTAGATCCCTGAAAACCAATTTGCAGGAGGATGTATAGCCAGGGTTGTTAATCAGAGTACTTGTAGTGTAGTTGTGCTCGGCTACAAGTACTCACTACCTCTATTTTGTAGCAAGTAGAGTAATCAATAACTTTTTTTTTGGCAAAGTAACATCTTTGTTACTTTGTAATTAATTGCACAAATATTGGGAATGAGTAATTGTAATTTCTGCTACTTTTTAAAGTAGAGTTTTCCTTCCTTTTACATTTTCAAGTGTTTCTGGTTCTGTAGCTCCTACAACCTTTCTTTGTTAACTCAACCGTTCTTAGCCACTTGATCAACATTCTTTTTTGAGGTAACCGATGTGCACAACTCCATGATGCAATGGTCATGTCTGCCCATAGTGTAAAAACAATATTGTCACAGATCTGGACATTTGGTGTAATTAAAGCACCAGTATTGCCTCATAACAGTTGCTCCTCAAAGTGTTTGTGACATTATGGTGTTTCTGAATACGTTAGTTATACACTCAAATGGTAACACTAAATAAACAATACCATTGCTGCAAAACATGAGGAGATAAACAATATTTCTATCTCTGATTTCTTTATTCTTGTGTCTTACGGAGAGCGGTGCTCAGCCTTCGCGCTGGGTTTGCTCTTTCTGCTAGAGCATATGCGATGACATCGTAAAACCGTTACGTGCACAACCTATTGTGTGGGCCCATGGGAAAACCCATTGGATAAATAAACAGCCCTTCCTCATGTTAGTCCTATCCCTCCACTCTCCTTTCGTACCTTTCCCACTGCTATAAGAAAATCAAATGGCCCACCCACAGCACTTCTCCGGGATTGGGCATCACCTTCCCATATATCCCTTGCGTATGACATCTCTACTTTACTGTGAACAATGGGCCGTCGGCTCATATGATTATGCTATCTGTATCACTGGGTCATCCATGTATCATCAGAGATAGTCCCTCCCTATCTCTCTCTCCCCCCATTCTCCTCTCTCTCTCTCTCTGTTCTTCTTTTCTCTTTATCCTATTTTTCTCCTACCTTCTTCAGGCATCCCACATCCTTAGCTTTCTCCCCCTCCCCTACTCCCTCCCCCAAGTTGCAAGGGCTGCAGAGATGATAGTTACAGCCCTCCCTGGCATTTAAAAATATTATATTTGACATATTTTTTTTTTTTCACATGGTAGCAAAAGTATAGCAACTAGATCTAGATCAATGAATTTTGCAACAATCATGGACAATATCAGAATCTACCTTTTAAATGTGTCTTAAACTTCATTCCCTTCTTTTCTAACTCTTGAAAAACAACCAACAGTTCTAAATTGCAAAAGTAATTGAAATGTAATTGAAAGTAATTAATTACTTTTAAAGCAATCTACTTGTAATTAATTATTTTTTGCTCAAAAGTAATCTACTTATATAATCACTTGGTTTTGGAAAATATTCTACTTGTAGTAGGAATTTTAACAACCCTGTGTATAGCATAACATCTGTGCAGTAGATAGATCCTCAGATACACTCATGAAATCAAATGACCGTTATACAGTTTATCTATATTGATTAGTTCTTTTAAGTGCCTCTGATGTAAATCTGAATGTGATGAGTATTATTCTTTATAAATGCACAGGAAAAAAGACAAGTATGGAATCAGCTGAAGTCTCAAGTCCTTCAACAGAAGAGGTGGAAAATAAGGATTCTGGAACTCATGATTTGCTCCAAGGTGCCACATCCAGTCCTGTGATGGAGGAAGATGAGGATGCTGTTAAGTTAGATAGTTGGAACCTGGAGATTGAGAATTACCACAAGCAGACAAAAGAGTGGCCATCAAGGGGACAGCACATTTTAGCACATTTTGATGAGAAATCAGTCGTGGTTTACCAGGCGTTCAAACCCTCCATTGCTGAATTTGCAGTGAAGAACCAAAGGTCAGCATTTTTCATTTTTGAGCATGTGGATGTCTTTATTATAGAGTTCATGTCTGTTACATGTCTGTGACAAGTCCCATGTAGGCTTGCAAAATGGCAATCAGTCCATGAATTGTATTGTTTATGTGGCCAGTGTCTTCTGAAGTGTCCTAATGTAAATATGAGACTGAGAGAAAATTGCCATTTTGATACCAGAATCACCTTGCAGTGTCACCTTGTGTATAAAATTATTGTAGAATTGTAAACAAAATTGAAGAGACCAGCCAATTCTTTCCAGGTTAAATGAATTTTGTGTCATAAAATCCATTTACAGTGTAAGGCATATGATAGTCTTTCACAGTTGTTGCAAGCCAAGCATAGAGCTCAGAGTGTTGTGTTTTCATACTGCGTGTCGTCAGGAATCACCATAATTATGCTGTCATCACTTTTGACTGAAGCAATATTTCAACCAGCACCTGACCATCAGCTGACAAGGGGAGAGAAAACTGCAACAGCAGTGGCTTGTTTTTTTTATTTCTGTATCAATTTTTCCTTTCTCGGCAGTACCTCCCTTCTTATGTTGTTAAAAAAGGTTTCTTGAAACTCCTTATTGGGTTACTGAAAGTATTCTGCCATTATTTCTGTGAATAAGGAGGGCCTTGGATAGAGACTTTCTCTTCATTTGGGTAAACTGAGATTTCGGGTAAAGTGCTGTCCTGTTAAGTGAACTCTAGAGTATTTATTAGCTGAAACATTATGACAACTGATATCATTGGCTTAAATATGATGTACTAGTTCAGCAAGTGGCATGTGAATTACAGCCAGTAACCTTCTAGACAAGACTCGATGACACTGTTAGTCCTCTAATTTGCAGATTTGGTGGACCTAACTACAGCTTTGATCGTATGTCTTGGGTGAAGACTAACTTCATGTGGATGATGTATCGGTGTGGCTGGGCACAGAAAAGCAATCAGGAGCGAGTTTTGGCTGTACGAATCACAAGGCAAGGCTTTGAGACCATTCTATCCGGAGCACTCACTGGGCATGTAAGTTTGCTGTAGCAGGCAATAGTTGATACAATCCAACACTTACTTGTGAAAGACTGCGTGAAAGTTTACAGTAATTATTTAGTGGAAGTTTTCTGTTCATAGCAATGACAGCCATTTGGACAGTTGTACCCTGGTACTGCATTCAGGTACATTATGAGACAGAAAAGCTGATATCAAATCTTAAGAATATCTTTCTCATTTAGTCACCGTTAGTGGTTGATTCAATACTGTGTTGGCTCCAGACCTGCCATAGCTTCAGAAACTCCCAGTTCAAAAGGTTCAGGTACTGATGACTCAGCATTTCCTTGGATATATAGAGATAATGGAGGCACCTAGGAAGAAACAATCGGTGTTAAAGATGTTTTCTGCTGAAGACTTAAGATTGCAGCTGATGAAAATCTGCAGACAGGTCAGGGCATAACTTCACTCCGGTCTTTGTGATGCTCACATGTCTTATGATGTGTTCATGTAAAACAGTTGCCTGCATGGCAGTTTTTAATATTTTCAGTACAATATCATAACTAATAGGACGTGAACTTAAATGTTTTATATGAAATTCAGAGGATCTGCGAATTCATTTCATGTTAAGCATGTGTTGGATTATCCACAATAAGGAAGTAATGGGGTCACCCTTCTCAGTTTGCTTCATGGCATGGCAGCCAAGATTGTGCATTGTGAAAGAAAACACTGGGATTGGTTAACAATTAATGAAAAGCCTTTCAGTTGAGTAAGTGGGGGTCACTTGAATGGAGACTCATTTATTGCTATTGACAGAGACTATGGTTTAATCATAAAAATATGGGCAATGGGAAATTGAGAAATGCTCTATAAAAGACGTGGTTTTCAGAGTAACGCTAACTTAATTCTGCACCAAGCAAATAAAATATTTTAAAAATACTGAGACTTCTGCAATGTTGTGTAATATTACTGGGTTTTTTTATGAAACGTTTTTGTTCAAGTTTAGTCATTGTTATACTGGCTTTTTTTTACCAAAGAACTTCATCATTAGTTTGAGCGGAAGTTTGTACGAAAATTCATACTGAACTGACAATTAAAACATTTCATCATTTTATCATCCAGATTATTGTACAACAGTGCTTGGAATATCAGGAAGAGATCAGGGTAGTAGCAAAAGCAAGTCAGGTCATAGATAAATTTTATATTACTCAGAAATTTACAATATTCTCCGAATCTTCAGCACATTCACACAGAGTATTGTCTAGAATATGTCTTAAGCTATACATGTACACTTGCATGCACAAAGGCACATATGGCTAGATTTATTTAGTCTCTATAACAAAGGAAGAATGTCCAGGGAATACAGAAAACAAGAGACAATAAAGAATTTGCATTTTTTTTTCTGATTTTGATTTTTCCATGCAAGCAATTAAATCAAACTGATATCAAACAACAATTTCTGAAACATACTAACATGCTCTGATTTCAGAAAATTCTCTGAAGAGTGGTATCTCTGATTACTATTTTTTTTAATGATACAGAGACAAAAGGCAATGAAGCTAGAAACCAAAGACATTGACGTTCGTCTGCAATGGGATCCAGATCATGATCCAAAGGGTGAAAAACTTACTCGCAGAGCAATTCAGCTTGGACTCAAGGGAAAGGTAGGGCTCTGATTTGTCAGAATGAAAACGTTGTTCTGATAAGCAACTACAAAATAGGAAAAAGGTGTCAAGGGGATCTGTAAAGTAAAGCAAGCTAGCTCTTTTAGGTTTATAGGAAGATCAGCATGAGAGGCAGGGTGGCCGTGTAGCTTGTGAATTGCTCTCCAAAACTGAGGTTTGTGAGTCCATTTCACAGACTAGGTGGTTCATAGGGTGGTATTTTTGGGAAAGACTTTTAATCCCATTTCCTCACTTGACTCAGATGTGAATGAGTACTTTGCTTTCAGGTTAAGGAGAACTAGTGTGCTGTACTGCATAGACTAGCCATGACTTGTAATGGATTTTGTGTATGATGTGTTAAAAGTATGATATAGGTATGCCATATGTTTTTATAAATATAAAATGCATTTTGTTGTATGGCATTATATGAAGAATTTCCTGCAAGGCATATAAAAGTGGATTTTAGTCTTTTTAATCATCTCTCTGTTTAATTACCAACATGTAATCATACTGCTAACATAAATTAAGATGCAGACTACCTTCTCATGCCCCACTCCCCACCCCAGACTCTCAAGATCAGCATGAATCTCATGTGCAGCCCATCCCTGTCTGATATAAGACACCATTCTGTTGCATCAGGCTTTATATCATCTTTACCTGCAGTTCTGTCTCATGTATGACAAACATACACCTGGTATCATATTTCCCCCAAACTACAGTAGTTATTGAAATTTCTCTGGATGCAGGTATGAAAGTTTTGAAATCTCACCTAATAGACACAGATGACTATGGATTTTGTTCTCAAAGCACATGCTTTGACTGGCAGATAAAGTGTTACAGGGGAAGTATTGACGAACACACCAGTAAGAATTAATATGACTTTGTACAGCTCATCAACCTACTGAAAATTCACAACATTGATTTCTTGTGCTTGCAGACTTTGCTTGACTACACAAGCAAGTTCATTGTCAACATCAAAGACATTACAGACTTTGTGCATCAGCAGTATGCAGTGTTACAAAAAGATGGAGTGAACGCCCTTATGACTCCCAGAGAGAGAATATATACTCCCAGCAGCAGCAAAACCTGCAGACAGATTGATTTGGACTTCGATGCAGAACAGACTGTAGTGTCTTTTGGAACATGACTATATTTTGGTTGCAGAAAGAACATTTTGGAGCAAATATGACTGTAATTTGGTTGCAGAAGAAACAGTGGGGAGCAAATATGACTGTATTTTGGTTGTTCAAGGAACAGTGTGGAGTGAAGATGGCTGTATTTTGATGGCAGAAGGAAAGTGTGGAGAAAACATGACTGTATTTTGGTTGTAGAAGGAATAGTGTGGAGCGAACATGCTGTAGTTTGGTTGCAGAAAAAGACAGTGTTGAGCGAACATGACTTGGTGACAGAAAGAACAGTGTGGAGCAAACACGCTGTAGTTTGGTTGAGGGAAAAAACAATGTGGAGCGAACATGACTGTAGTTTGGTTGCAGAAAAAAAACAGTGTTGTGCAAACATGACTTGGTGGCAGAAAGAACAGTGTGGAGCAAACACGCTGTAGTTTGGTTGAGGAAAAAAACAGTGTGGAACGAACATGACTGTAGTTTGGTTGCAGAAAAAAACAGTGTTGTGCAAACATGACTTGGTCAACTTGGTGGCAGAAAGAACAATGTGGAGCAAACACGCTGTAGTTTAGTTGAGGAAAAAACAATGTGGAGCAAACATGACTGTAGTTTGGTTGCAAAAAAAAACAGTGTTGTGCAAACATGACTTGGTGGCAGAAAGAACAATGTGGAGCAAACAAGCTGTAGTTTGGTTGAGGAAAACATAGTGTGGAGCAAACATGACTGTAGTTTGGTTGAGGAAAACATAGTGTGGAGTGAACATGACTGCAGTTTGATGGCAGAAGGAACAGTGTGGAGTTAAAATGTCTGTATTTTGATTGCCAAAGGAACAGTGTGAAGCAAACATGATTGTAGTTTGGTTGCAGAAGGAACAGTGTGAAGCCTGACCAATCAGTTCTTGAGCAGGCTGACATTGATTGATCCAGCCACTTTCCAGCATTTTCATCTTGGACTCTGCACCATATGATAAAGCTCATACGTATATCTGTTGCATTTTCTGGCAAGCACTATTGATGTTGCGTCTTTAGTAGGGCTGTGGCAGAATGTTAAAAACAAATATGTTTTCATAATTTTTCCAAATTTCCAGTTGGTCCAAATATTAGAACCATGCATAAAACAATGTTTGTTGCATGTAAGTGATATGGTGATGAAGTATGCACAACAAAACAAAGTATAATTCTCCTTAAATACCTCAGAGGATGACTGTATTTTATTTTACATTACAAAAGATATTGTTTATACACTTACGTGTTATATTCTTCATTGTGATATAAAATAAATTTATACATATGATACTTCATGCTTTAGGTTTGACTGTTGTGGCTTCAGCATTTTTTTTTTCAACAAATGAGTTCCAATCTTTAGCATGTGTTGCCATTTTTTTATAGTATGTTATTTCAAACCCTTTAAACACTTTTATATCATAATTGAGATTCTTAAGTGTACTATGCATTTCATGAAATTATGAAACATGTCGGTTTATGCAGAATGGTTTTCCTTAACTTTCTGTCGTCATTATTATAGTGTTGAAATTATGCTGGAAAGCATTTCAGAATTTTTAATTTTAAATCTGAAATTTACACATCTTTACATATTACAAGATTTTGCGTTATATTACAAAATATATAATATGTTATTGAACATGAAATCTAATTTCACAATTTGAACAGTCAAAGACGTCAAAAGTTGTGAAAAAACACTCTTCAACATTTGAAAATTGAACTAGCACCGTACTGCTTGGATTAAAGTACATATATATAGTAATATACTTATAACAGATGCAAGTAAAAATGCATCTTTAAAGCATAGTCAACATATAAAGCAACAAGCACTTTATTTTATACACTGTTTAGAAAAAAGACAACCAACAGTAACAAAAATAGCATGGTCTAAGATGTCAATGTTTCAGACTTTGTGCTGTTGTACTGTGGTTCAAAGACATGAACATGAAGGATATGAGCAGTTTTAGGTCTTACTTACTGAATAATGCACATGTAATGTACACAGGAAAATTAACCTTAATTTTATTCATCTTTTAGGTTCGGTTACTTCAAAACATCTGTGGCCATATGCATAATCCATGCGTTAATTAACGTATTACGTTAACATCAGTGAACACTACTAATGTATCCCATGGTTACCGCAGTGTGTTAACTAACGTAAGGATTATGCATATGGCCACTGGTTTCTTGATCTGCTCTTGCGCTTAAGGAGCTTATAGTTATCTCACTNTCTCTATCTTTCTATCTATCTACCTGTCTCTCTCTCCTCTCTCTCTCTGTCTCTCCTCTCTCTCTGGCTCATTCATATGCCATGTATTCAATCTGCTTTCAGCAATCCTGAATGCCCAAATACAACAAGCTGATGAGTAAACCTGTATTCTTTAAACTATGCTAAGTCCATTAGCACAAGCTTGGTATTCCAGGTTATGAGAAGCACTTTAAATAATATCTATTACTGTGCTGATACTGCAATTCACTTCCACCTAAAAGGTTAGACGATTACAAAAAGGTCATAACAACATCCGTCTCAAACATAACTGAAAATAAGGCCATAAGGCAAAAATGGCTTTCTAGTGCACTGCACTGTCCCCGCGAAATTTTGCAAGAAAAAAATCAAAATTTTGCAACCAAAAAGGTAAATTTTGCAACCCCCAAAAGGCAAATTTTGCAAAAATTTTGCATTTGTTTTTTTCCCTCCCCACAGCTACCTATTATTAAAAAGTAAATTGTAAACTTTATTGTAAGAACATAAGACCTTACATGCGCACAACATCCTTCAAAACTCAATAAAACAAATCCATTATTTCCTTTAATATAAAAAAAATATTTCCATCCAAGTTGCTGAAATACACAAAAAAAAAAAAAAAATCAGGCACCGAAGGGTGTCTTCACTAAGGCTTCTCCTCCTCTGTGAAAGAACCAGGTTGTAGAGGGAGAGGCTCCTCTCTACGTCAGCCGAAGTGACTGTTGCGAGTATATATGGTGAACCTCGACAACAAGCTCGGATTCAACGAGACCTCGAATTCAACGAGGGAAATGAAAATCCCCGTTTTTTTCCCCTTCGCACACCCTTTTCACCCACAATAAAACTGTCGGCAGCGAGCAACTCCTGAAGGTTTACATAACAACTGCTCCCAACTTTCTACAACTTACAAGACTGAGTCAACATGAAAGGTTACCGGTAATACAGTAGTTGCGTGTGCGAAGGAGCGGAGTAGGGAGGGAGGGGATGGAGGAAAGAGATAGGACCATATGGGCGATTAGTGGAGGGGAGTTTGAAGTCTCTGCAATGCAAGGGGGGAGGGGAATGGACAATGGAACGATGGAATAATAATAATATGCTTAGCTGATGATTTGCCAAGCCTTTTGTTTGGACCAATCATTGCGCTAGGCGAAATTTTAATCACAGACTCAGAGGCGGTGATTGAAACCATTCGTTTCAACATTTGCACTGCTTTGTCAACAACTTTTTTTTTTTTTAATAAATCGGTACATGTATCAGCTCGCCATGTTGTCATGCTGATGGTGTCTGGAGTCAAGGATAGCAACCAGCGATATTTTTGAAGTGCAAAGTTAAGTACCCTTTTAGCTGAAGGTTCTCACTAGAGATAGAGATCAGTTTTCACATGACTTGCAGAGATCTTGCGTTCAACG
>JAWQUT010000357.1:578345-589958 GCA_033807755.1 Ellobium chinense | reverse complement strand
GAGGGCCAAACCCGGTAACTCTAGCTCTCCTTATTGCGTCATATTACATACGCGCACGGTAATAGAACGATGCTCTTTCTTCGCAAAATTGACTCGGTGGGCACCATAGATAATTTTCAGAGAGAAAAAGTATTGAAAAACGGAAAATTATTTTTGATGTGCGTGTCCTACTTTAAGTAGAGTTACTTTGTTGTAAAATGAAGTAACCTTTTTTTTTTTATGGGAGAAAAATGCACCACTTAGTAAGTTGGTGTGTAATGCTTCATACAGTAACCAATGCACTTAATATGTTGGTGAGCAGGGCACCATGTTATAGGGCTGCGCTTATTTGATCTTTGTGACGTCTTGAATGGGGCTGTCCTTGTAATCTGTGGGCGGTCCTTAGCAAAAGAAATATCAGGGATTCGTTTTCGGTTGGTGCAAGCCAGTCATGGTGAGGAAGGGTGCGCACCTGCTTGAGGTTTTTTTTTTAGAAATTTTGCATTCACCAAAGGAGAAAGCTCAGCAATATGGCGGCAACTCTCTACGATTTCAAATTTGGTAATGAAATGTTTCACCACCGGCCTTGTGTCGGAGGAGGGTGTGGCAAGAATCAATGGTGGTCTTTATGCTAATGAATGAGGCAGCCTAAAGTATAGGAAATATTGCTCGCAAGTCAGTGCATTATCGTCATGCTCGTAAGATAATTGCCTAAGTCATTTTTTTTGGCTGAAGAGGATATTACCATTGGATCAAGGATTTCAGTCAATGGCATCATTGAGTTATGTATGTAAGCTATTTACTAACTACATTTTAAACTGCTAGAATGCTGAATAATACTTAGACATTTTTAAAATTCAAACGTTCAGTAATTGAAACAGTTTTTCTCCTTTGCTAAAAATGGCAAAAAAATGACTTACGCAATTATCTTATGAGCGTGACGTTATTATCTGTTTGTTTCGCAGGAATAGCAGTCATCTTGTCTTGCATTGAGGCTGATTCTTTGCTAGAGATGACTGCTTCCACAATGCAGGAGGGACCAAAAACACGCAACTCTGCAGTACAACTTCTGGGAAAGGGCTGGCATTTCCTCCAAATAAACACAACAAGGAACACATTGATCAACGATGTCCTTACATTATAAGAAAAAGTCCCAAATAATGTATATCAGCAATAAGGAAGTTGCAATGCACCATTACCTATTCATTAAACAATTTCAATTATTGTATTCAGGGGTTGGTCTCTGGCGGCTAAATTATACAAGATACAAAAAAAAAAAAAAATCCCGGATAATTGTTCATGTTTTACAAACTGTTGAATGCATTCAAGTTTGAAAACGTCAAGGCCTTATGCAGCAAAAGCATTCTTATTATAGCACACTTATCTCTACATGTCACAGTGATGATAAGAACCAGAACACAAAACAAAAGATTAAAAACAAAGCAATTTTTAAATTAGTTTTTGCCCCAAGGCATTCGAGGATCCAAAGTTATTTAGACTATAATTAACAAGAAATGTTAAGCATAAATAATTGCCAGTGACGATGCAGATGTCAAAATCAACAATAATAACATTTTAATATAGACTTAGTGCTGGCAGAGTTCCCATGTCCATCCAAGGTTAAGACATTCTATAATTATTCTATACCACATGACACTCTAAAAAAGCCAAGCTGTCAAGCTGAAATCAATTACGTTTTCTTTTCATCGCCATTCAAAGATGAAAATTTGGGTTGTTAATTTAATATAAGAAGAATAATAAAACAGCGTTCTCCTCGGAAACAAAAAAAAAGATGCCGCAAAGAATAGCCTTCACATAACCCACCCCCACCCACCTTTTTTTAAAAACTAATTTTGGGGCTCGTTCTATATATAACAGTACTTTATAAATATGTAATAAGCCGCTGGCAAAGCGAAGGGGAACTTACGTTTGTATGTTTAAAGGGTAGAGGATGGGTAGAAGAAGTAATAAGGGCGCCCACTCCTTTATCATTTTGTGTATGATGGTTGCAATGTTGCGTCCAATTTTACTTTGCCTTAGTGTGTGAGAGGGGGAGAGAAGGGTGCACTGTGCTTGTCCTCACTGCCAAAGGAAGCTCTGTCGCCTTACTTTAATGTATAAATACATGTATGTAAAAGTGCGTCTAAGACTATGCGTCGTAAGAGGAGGTTTGTGACTGGAAGAGAAGGGTATGGATAGGGCAGGGCTTAGTGGGGGCATCCACCCACCTATGGTAAATACTATCCATGGAGGTGAGGTGCATTAGTGTGAATGTAGGGAGCAGATGGAGAGAAGGGGGGGACTGGATTTATTACTGCAGAAAGCAGCCCTGCCTACAAAAAATTACGTTTGATTAATGTTAATGAATCGTCCTGCAGTGTAATGATTCATATTGACAGTTGGGTGGTCATAATAATGGATAGGAAGGCCTCCACTAGGCCGAGCCCTGCGTCTTCTTTGATCTATCTCATTACCTTGTAACAAAGTTATTACATTTGTTTTTTATGGTTAAACGAGGTCAAATTAGCTCCTGTCTTGTCAGGAACGATGCACTCGGGACTCCTTTTCTTAGAAACTGTGGTGGAGGAAGGATGGGAGTGTTAGTTGTGTTTCAATAGTTAGGCAAACGAATGTCTTTATTTGTTAATGTTCACGTAATTTGTCTCACGTGAACCTCTCGTCTCCAGGAGTTTCTGTTTGCGTTGACGGAAGCCGGATGCATCCAGAGTATAAAAAGGCTGCAGACTATGTTGGTCTAGAACCATAAGCAGCTTGCTTGGAAGGATTTGAGACTCTACCTAAGAAGCAATTCCAGTGGTGCACACAAGACAGCTAACTTCAGAACTAGCACCGATTCTAACGTTGCTCGTACTTTTAGTTCGTTGTCGGTACTTCGAGAGTTTCTGTATCCAGATCCAGATTTAACACTTCATCACTGTCATTATGAAGTTGTTGGTGCTCCTCCTGGGTGCTGCAGTTCTTTCTCTCGCCTCCCCAGCCGTCGTTGGCCCTTTAAGTGATAGTATCAGTGATGTCGATCAGGACAAGTCAATATTACCCGAAGATGAAAAGAACGATGAGATTCTGGACTTTTCCAAAGATGATGATGATAATGTCGACGAAGACGATCCGGATGAAATTGATGATGACTTGGAGATTGATGGAATCCCTTTGAAGTACCTGAGCAATGAAGAGATTTGTGACTTGCTGGACGATGATGATAATATGCTCATGTCAGAACTTGGTGAGTTTGTGCAATATACGACTTATTTGTTGTTTTTTTTTGGGGGGGGGGGGGGGGGGAGGGAGAGGGGAATGGAGGAAAGAAGGCTAAGACTATTCGTGAATTCTGTGCAAATCAGTGACTGTACCTGATTGATAAGCAAAACTGTGAATTATAATAGACAGAAAGAAACAACAATAAACTAGCTACATATATAGGAATTGCAAAGGCACGGTATAAAAATTGTAAAATAAAGCAAAGCAATTAAGAAAAAAAAAAAACCCTCACCATGTTATAATGTTGGGCTCTGCCAGAATGAACAATTAACTTGAAAATGTTCTGCTCTGTTTCATTCATGACTTTTTGTCTTATCTTCGTCTTATATATCATTACACCCCTTCATGCATGGACTTTGCTCACTTAGTTAGCCCCATCTTTATTGTTTTCTTAATCTAAACTTTTCTCTAAATCTTCATTGCATCTTCATTTATTTCTTCAGTCCTGTTTTTTTCCTTTTCCCATCTTTTCATCCCTCCATTGTCCATCATCCTATCTTTGCATCGTCATACGCCAGTCCTTATTTCATTCCTCCCTTCTTCTTCATCTTCACCATCAACCTACTTGCGCTCCTAATCTTTCAGCTTCTTTTCCCTTTTTCACTGGTTCTTCCATTCCGTTCTTCTTCTATAGATATATTGATTATGTATTGAAGTTATGATATTAGCCCAGAGCCTAATTAAAGACTTTGAATCATGAACTTTGAATCTCTATCCTTCCGTCTCGACGTCCTTTCCCTTTCTAGTTTCATTTCCTACTATTTCCTATTCTCTTTTCTTTCATTACTTCCTTTCTTGCTTCCTTCTGGGGGTTCTTTTGGATTTTCTGTCTTGTCACAGAATTATCAGAAACTAGCAACACCCTTTGATGCTGAATGAAATAACTTTATATCTGGACAGAAAATCAGAAAAAGCCTCCATAGGATCATGCATTAACAGGTCTAAAAGACTTGGATTAGATCAGGTATTTAAGAATACTGGTGCCATTGTAAATGACAGTTGCTCAATGATCATCACCACATAGAGAGAAAAATGCACCATTCAGCACGTTGGTATGCAGGTTCGCACTGCTTTTATGGCGATATGTTGCGCACCATGTTGTATGCATTACAACCTCTGGAAAAGGATAGTACCTCCTCTTAATGTAGATGACGTTTCATTCTATAACCCACAGACATCACTGTGGCCAGGAAGATAGTGAAGGCCAGGCAGGAGGCTGAAATCGACACACAATTTGATGACGTCAAGACAGTGAAAGGAGGTCGTCAAAAGCGATGGGCCGCCGTTGCTGCAAGGCTGTTTCAGGCGGGGCGTGCCTTGTTCAGAGGGTCTAAAGTTGTTAATCGAAAGCCCTCAAAGAACAGCGGACGTGAGACACGGCTGTATGAAAAGTGAGTGGTCAGTCAATCAGTTTCCCCTTAAAATAATCTATAGATCGTCGGTCAGTTGGTCAGTCAGTCTTTCTCTAGAGAGATGTCTGTCTGTCTGTCTGTTTGTCTCTCTGGCTCTCTGTCCGTCCCTCTTTTTATGTGTCTGCTCAGTTTTTTTTTATCCACACATTTTCTGTCTGTCTGTCTATCTGTCTGCCTGCCTGCCTCCCTGGCTGACTGCCTGCCTGCCTGCCCGTCCGTCCGTCCGTCTGTCCGTCCGTCCGTTTGTCCGTCTGTCAGCTTAGTCTCTATGATTTCAAAACTTATCTCAGTCGAATTCGCTCATCATAGCATATTTCAACTAAACCACAAAATAGCCTTTTTCTGGTGCCATTTCTGGTCACTGGATAATCGCAACGCCTCTTAATCGCAACTTTTGTTTTTCGCCAAAGAAATTATGATTACGGGGAGCCAGCCAGCCAGACAGACAGACAGACAGACAGACAGACAGACAGACAGACAGACAGACAGACATTGTATTGGAACATAATATTTCAGACCCGGCAACCTCGGAACTGCCAACAGAGACTTTGACAGATTCAGGGTGGACAACCCAAGCTCCATCAGTGGTCGGGCAAATGGAAGAACTGGGACAGTTGGGAATCACAAAATCACCATCCGTGACTGGAGTAGGGACGGCAGGCCAACCCTTGAGATTCAGTCGCCAAGACCAGACGGGACCAGGTTCATCAGGAAGTTCAGATACGGCGACAAACCTTAAAAATGAAAATCTCGATATACGAGGGCAGATCCATATTTTGTATACATTTAGCTGACCATGAAGAAATACACTAGCCTACGTTCCAGCTCCTTGCTGGTATAGCTCTCCCGTAACTTGCATTTGCAAAGATTTATAGACACCACAACAACAACAACAACAACCACAACAACAACATTGTATTAAGCGAACTGTTACAAGTTTTAGCAGGAATAATCAATTCACTGATGCTATTTTTTTTCAATAGTAGAGGTCTGAAGATTTAATCGGAGATGGAGAAGGGGGAAGTAAGACCATGAAACACTGAAAACTTGATTTTGAACGAATTGTCACTTCCGGGAATGTTGCATTATGGTGTCCAGTAAAGTACACGTTTGATGTGAGCGTGAAAAAAAAATGCACTTTTTAGGAAATATACTTTTAATTGGGTACCACTGAATAACAGAATAATAATTGGTCCACGCATGAGAAATTCATACACAAAGGGAAGGTATGTTTATTGTTGAGGTACTAAAATCGAGATTCCACTGTACACCCCTAAAACTCACTGTCGTCAAAGATAATATACGCCTTCAAATTCTTATAAAAGAAAATTGGTAGATATTTCCTTAGGGGAGAATAGAGGGTATTTGTAGAAAGATCTATGTAACAACAGCATGAATATGTAATCATTTTGTACTAGCTCAAATAGCATTCATGTTATCTCTCACCGTCATGAGAAATGTCAGCACAATTTTATAAACCCCATTTCTTCCGTCATAGCACATGTAGATTTTCGCTTGACTTCAAATCTTAGCCAAAAAAAACCAAAAAAAAACAACACTTCAAATGCTAACATTTAGAGCTGAAGGACATCGCTTCAAAGAGGTTGAAGACTATAATTTGAAGAAAAAATGCCGAAGACTGGTTTTATAAATTGAAAAAAAAAAAAGAAATCAAAGATTGGTTTTATAATCAGAAGAAAAAAAGAGAGAGAAAGTAAAAGACTGGTTTTATAATCAGAAAATAAAAAGAGTCGAAGACTAGTAAATTATAATTAGAACAACAATAACAACAACAACAACAACAACAACAACAACAACAAAAACGAGAGTCAAATACTGGTTTTTTTTTATTAGAAAAAAAATATCGAAGACTGGTTTGATAAGTAGAATTTAAAAAGGTCGAAGACTGGTTTATACTTAACAAGACTAACACCCCATTTTACAAATGGGCAGGCAGGCAACGCACCAGCGGCGAAAGAATACCTAGCGCACCGAAAGGCATCATAGACGAATGCATTAGACTCCATGAAAAAGTTGGACGATTGGCGAATCGGGCAGATTGAAAAGATCTATCGGAGATTGTATTTCGTTGCTATACACAATCTTTTTTTTAAAAAAGGAGTTAAAAAAATTAAGAGGACTGATGTGTATAGTTACTTTTTGTGTATTTTTCTACGAATTTAGGTGAAAACCGCATGTTTTTACGTTACGTAGTTCTCAAGAAATCTGTGACACAAATTTGGCTGAAGCGTTTTATTAATATAGATAATTAACAAACAAAATAAAATGGAGCATAAAATGAACATAACATGGGAGAAAGTTGTACTTAGGGAAGGCGATTATAAAGAGAAGGAGTAAAGTGTATACCGAAATTAGTCCTGTTTAGATACAAAGGACACAGATGGGTTACGGCTACGAGAATTTCCGCAGTAAATGATCATGTAGATAATACTTGGATGCTGCTTGTATTAAAAGGGAGATCGAACTGATCATGATGATTGATATAAGTAATTAACTCTCTGGAGTTCACATATTGGGATTTCGTACGAATTCGTACGATGGCTGTGGACATAGCCAGCAGCTTAATAAAATGTCACATAATTACAAAACAACATCAGAATTGGTAAAATATTGATATATAATGGTAAATCTAGGTCCTAAAACCAAAAAATATGCCAAATTAAAAAAAAATAAACATAAACAAACAAAATTTGATGACGCGATCTATTTTCGTGTTCACCGCCGCCATCTTGGATTTGCGCTACGAGAGAGGAGAGCTGTCACTGTACATTTGGACAAAAATTTAGCTGAAAATGTCATCAAGTTAGCTAGAAACCAAGCTAGTTGACTCTAGGAGTGATGACCCGGACTATCTGGCCCCAGAAAAGGAGGAATCCAACGGCGATGAGGAAAATACGCCATCCTGACCGGTGAAGGTACCGACTGGAATCAGGTCAGGTGAGTTGTCGCTACGGATAGCCCACATAATTTGTTATTTATGAACTTGCATTTTATGTTGATATGTCTTGATCACTGCCTCAGTTTATAGTTTTGAACTTCTTTTTACTGTCTTGGGAGGATTTCTTGTGAAAACTTTATCATACTGTTACAGGAATGACATAAACCCCCTTAGCAACGGTTGCTAGGGAGAATATGGTTGTTTACATTGTGTGCATCCTTGACACTTATGTGTCTGATATGTTGGGTAATGCCCAGATGAACCCCATAAAGTGGCAGAAATAACTCTGGTAAAGTATTTGACTATGTCAGGTATGCTTCCACCATTCTCTAACTAATCTGTATGCTTTATTTTATGTTTCAGAACTGGTCTAGGACTCGGACATTCGTGGATCCTGATGATGGACCAGACAATCCCTTGCCAGCATTTTTTGCCTGAACATCCACCAGGACTGCACCTGCCAGATATCAAGACAAGGCAGATTCATGGTTACAGTAACCACTGTGGAGCCCAGACAGCAGCTGCGAAGTCAAGCCATCTCTGTCCAACCAAAGGATGGACAGACATAATTCCTGAAGAGATTTACCGGTTCATAGCTCTGCTCATGTACATAATCATTGTTCAAGTGTCAAGATGGAAATGTATTGGGCAATACAACTACTGTTTTATGGTCTGTTAGCAAGATCTTTTATTAAAAACAACAGCAAAGTATTGAAAAACTCTTATGAATTACTTCTTAGACATTGCCCGCGTTAACAGTTTCATTATTTTCAGGAATATACCAGGATTTTCCGGGATTGTCCAGACCTTCAGACTACTCTCTGTTGCATTTCACTTTAGAGCCCATGAAAGAACTTGCCTAGCTCAGTGATGATGACAAAGTTCTTCTGTTAGTATACTAGGAACCCTTTTGGGTTTCACCGTGTTGTACCCTTGTTTACAGATATTCGACGCGACTGCAGTCCATGTTGCCGTCTCGAGAAAAAGCAGTTACAATATCAGGTTAAATGTGATATATGTGGAATTTTTCTTGCTTTAACTCTTCCAGGATCTGTTTGTTGGCTGAGCACCCCAATATTGGCACCTGACTCTCTCAAGATTGAATAACTATGCTCAATCAGTATCACCTCCTTATAATTAGTTGTTTCTTATGTAATTTTGTATTTTGTGAGCTATTGAAAGCCTTTGTGAGGCAAGTACATGTAGAATTGAAAGTATGTAAAGATTTGTAGTAAGTAGATAATCACCTTTTAGGTGTTGGTCCTTTTACATACAACTATCATTCATCAAACAATATTTTGATGTTGACACTCTGTTTTCGCACAGTTTTACTTCTTGTCTTTGAATGAGGATAACTTCTATGTTTATGGGTCATTTTCAATGAAATTTGCATGAGAATTACAGAAATGGATGTACTTTATGGTGATAATAAAAGTTTTGACTTTGCTCTTCATACTTATTTTTTTCCTTCTTTGAATATGTTTGGATTTGTTATTTTTGGCAGTAAAATCTATTTTTAGTATCACAGTAAATAGGTCACCAGGGGCAGACAACTGCAGCTAGCCCATCAGTGTGCATATATTCTGAAAGGCTATTCAATATCCTACACAATGATATATAAAATGCCTTAGTTTGCATGATTTCCTTTTGCCTAAGAGCCAATAAATAAAGGCAACGGTGTTCAGCACTAACATATCTTGAAAACCCATGAACTCCAGAGAGTTAACTCATCTTAAAGTTCTTTATCTGTTTTGTTTTGTTATTTTCGAGTTTGGGAGTTTTCCAAATAGGGCAAGCTTTCTTGGGAATTACAAATACCTCCAAATACCAATCATCTAGAGAAGATAACACTAAGACACTATATTATATAACAGTGTTACGGTGGTAGGAGATCCCATCGTTAATACAAGTTCTCAGTTGCTATATATTTCATATTGTGTCTATTGTCTTGATATACGTAAGTTACACGTGGACTTAGGCTTAAGCTTAGTATGTTCGGTTGTTTGGCAGAGGGTCTACTCCATATTATTATTGTCTTCAAGTTTAGGCAATCCTGTATACAGAATCTTCCAATCAATGCCAGCACTAGATCTGGTTTGGTTTGGGGAGCTTAACGTTTATGTAGTGCAACATCATATAAAGAATATGAAGGCGATAATGTAGCCACACAAGAAGATAAATCCCTGTACATGAATGTGTATTGTTTTCAAAACATCGCCCTAATTAAAGTATATCTGTATATATATACTTTTCTGGGTAAATCAATACATAATAGCTGTTGTATCTCGTCTTCTTACCCCTCAAGAAAGGAAAGAAATTCTGATTTTTGCTCCTTCCTCAACAAAGGAAGGAAACTCTGATTTTTTATTTCCTCCTCGACAATTTCAGATAATTGCAACATGAAATTCATGTTTCCCATGTACATTTAAACACATGTAAACTTCTGTAGATTTAGTTTGTCATGAGAAGATTTCCATCATGCTCTAGTAGAAATTTCTTTATTTATTTTTGATAGAGCAATTAAATCATATTCCATGATTATACATTCTTTTTTTTTTTTTCTGTCTATTTACTTGTTTGGTGTTTAGGTTAGAATGATCTTTCTTGAACCTTTCACGTTCTTTCTTTCTTCTTTTGTGACCTCATTTGATTTCTATTTCTCCTTAATTCTGACGAAACAGAGTGAAGGGAGAGGGTAAACAAGAGAAAGCGGAAGGTAGAAGGAAGTTTAGTTTAGGCCAAATGACCCTTACCATTTCCATGACGTTTTAAGAGCCATTCAAAATATGGTTAAAAGGAGTGGTATTTCAAAAGAATCACACAGATACTGCATCAAAAGAGCAATAAAAACAAAACTGGAAAAAAAAATTAAAAAGTGACAGTTCAAAAAAGGTGACAATTCGGAAACGTGACTAGTCTATTGAATCTAAAGTTAATTTTTCCCTGTGACATCTTGTAAAGTGCACTAGAGTATGCCCACTGCAGCGCTGTTAGTATTAGTATATCATTGGAGAGAAACCACAGCCACAAACATAATATTTGTACAGTCATTCTCCTGGAGAATAGCGCGAAGGAAAGACTGGTGGTGGTGGTGAAGACGATGAAGGGGAGGAACAAAAAGGAGGAAGAAGAAGTGTGCAATGTTTAAATGATGATGGTACTGCTCATAATGATGATGATTCTTAGTTCATTTATTTTCTACACCTGAAGAAGGACGCCAGCCCGAAAATTTGTGCGTTAAATTTGTAAAATTGTTAATAGTTTTCTTGCTTTACTTATTTACATCCAGTGTGGATAAATGTTTTGCAAATAATGATGATGATGATGATGATGATGATGATTTTACCACTGGAGATTCTTATTAGATTGTGATTTTTATTTGTGAAATTCTTACTCCCTATTGTGTTATAATTATTAAATTGTTTAACATTGACTGGTAGACAGTTCCTTAATATATATTTTTAATATATTACTCATAATCAATGATGATGATGATGATGATGAGAATATATTTCACGCAATGAATCCTGGAACTCTGTCAATGTCTGGACGGTAATGTTTGTATTTTAAAGACGCACGGAGAGCTTATGTTCCTCATTTATTTTGGCTTGAATTTTCTCTTTTGTTGTTGCCCTCCTGGTGCGATACCACCAACTACATAATAATTTAATAGTGATAAAGATTATAACGCCACTGTTTGTAGGTCTAGAATCCAGGCTAATGCCCTTGTAAGCAGTTTAACATTATTGTTACCCCATCAGACCAGATCATTCTAGGACTTTCTCAGCCTTCTAGGAAGCATACAGTGTTATTGCCATTTATCTCCAGGCATAGATCACTGACCTTATACAATAAATTTCATTCATCGTCTATGGTGGTTTGGGACTGGGGGGTAGGGTTGGGGGTGGGTGTGGGGAAAGAGGGAGGGAATGTCGGAGACAGATGATTAGAACAGATGTAGAACAGATAAAAAGAAGAGGGGGG
>JAWQUT010000357.1:539208-555671 GCA_033807755.1 Ellobium chinense | reverse complement strand
GCGAAGGGCCGAGCGCTCCACGAATTTTACAAAAAGCCAAACCCGAGGGATGCCTGGTTTGAGCTAGAGAGGCAGGCGCAAACTGATATTTTCAGGATGCGCACAGGACATATCGAGCTGCGGGGACATCTGAATAGATTGAACCCAGCAAGGGATCCCACGTGCAGACACTGCGGGCATCCGAGCGAGCATGTTCGGCATATCCTCAGTGAATGCACGGAGTTGCAGGGCCTACGGCGGCAACTACTTCCTGTGAACCCAACCATACAAAATTGCCTGTACGGGTCAAAGGAGCAACTCCAGTGCACGTCGACCTTCCTTCGACGCGCACTCGGAGAGGACCAAAGGGTACTTACCCCCCTACAGCCCGACCAAAGAGACATAAGAGCTTTTCTTACCAAAGGGGTGGCCCCGCAGGCCAGGTGCCCGCCTGCAAGAGCTGTACCAGGACAGCCGGCCCCCCAAAGAGACATTCGGCACTATTTTGCCCAGCCGGTAGCCCGTCCATTGAAGCGGACCTGGGCCCAGGCGGGTGGGGGGGATGACACTGCGATAACATGATTTTATGTAAGACGTGAGGGGACCACACGGAGTCCCATCCGCAGACTTTCTCATGCCACAGGGAGCCAATGGCTCGTGGTACAAAAGGAACAGTCACCTGGCGTTTCTAAGGAGAAGCTATCGTATTCAGTGCCTCTTCACTACACGCCAATACTGATTGACACTTGCTCGCTACATCTTGATTGAATCTCTCGTAAAGTTAAAGCTTACTGAAAGTAAGTCTATCTCGATATGAAATAAAATCATTCTGTTTGTGTAAGTTAATCTTATAATGTAAAGTAAAGTCTTTGTGAAAGTGTATGGAAAAGGCATGAAAAAATGTAATCCTAGTCTAGACTTGGGCAAAAATGGAGAAATTCCTAATGCAAACCCGGCCACTTTTCAAGCAGTAAAATATTGAGTGTGCGGGTGAGCACAAAAATTCAAACTGTGAAATTTCAAGTAATATGAGGAAAAACATGAAACCGATTTGGATGCTCGAGAAATTTAAGAAGCGCGTAACAGCATAATGCAAGGTTCTAAAGTTCGGAAGTCGTCATTGCAAATTTATGGATCTTCTCAGTATTCGTGGGAGGATGAATGCGTGAGGCGCAGTGTCATTTATTTGACGTTGCATTATCGAGTAACCATGGCGTTCAGCGCAGCTGTGGCCACATGATTTAAACACGACTGGCGTGCATAATAACAGTTGCAAAATTTTACAAAGTGTGAAATAACACGACTGAAATGTGGAGAAGATCACAATTAATGTAGCTTGGTAGTTCATTATTATTCAGGCAGTAATGACGACCTTCGACTCAGATAGAATCTGTTACAAGTGTGAAAAAGCACCAAAGTTTTATCATTAAGTTAATTCACGACAGTTAAAGTTTCAAGAGTGCAAGGTACACGAATAAAAGCATAGTTGTATAATTTCAAGTGACAAGAAATGAAGTTATGAAACATCATTAAACAGCATCCAATGACGGTATTATGAAAATTAAGATTCCGTGAGATCTTCAACCCCAAAGATCTCCCAGGATCTGTGAAAGAGCTAAAGTGCTCAACTTATGAATGAATTACGCGGAGCAACTGAAGTTATGATTCTGAAGTGGCAGAACTCGCGTTAACAATCGCACTAGGTGGACAACAAACATGGTATACCGCTAATTAATCTTGACTTGTCTTGGCACACCCACGTCTCGTCTCGGGCATGGAAGCACATCAGAGCAGAACCAGCACACGGAAGATAAGGGTACGTCTCACTGGGGTGCACCAGAAGAAAGGGCACATCTCAGTTCTGGAACTTCACATCAGGTAGGAGGGCAGTGGCGAGGACAGGTCATCAGCAGGAACACATCACATCAGCAGGAGGGGAAACATCAGTTGAACGGCATTGGGCATCAGGCATCTCAGCTGGAGGGCAGGCACAGGCAGAAACAGGGATGGCATCAGAACATCATCCGGCTATCGAGTCCTTCCCCGCCAGTCTGCGAGCTGACCTTCTTGAGGCAGCTGTGCTAGATTCAAGGTCTTGTAGTCCTCTGAGTAGTCATTGTAGATGCCCACGAGATTCCTCTGTGCCTTCAACAATCCCATTCGCATAATTTGGAGCCACGCAATCTTCTCTCTGTCTGTGGACAGCTCGAAGTTTCTCAACATATGGGCTGTTGACTTGATATCCATGAAATCGTTACAATCCATCTCTTTGACAATGAATCGTGGCATAGACTTTTTGGCAGAGCGGACAATCTGAGCCCATTGTGAAATTGTATTAATTGATATGTTTCTTGATGCACGTTCAATGGAATCGCCTTCGTTAAAACTGTGGCCGTAATTGTAGCCATAAGTAATCAAGTTGTAAATATTCAACTGGCGTTTGAAGTACATTGATGACTTGGGGGTGGGTAGGGCTTCCTCTAAGTCAAATACTGCTGCAGCATTACTGGAATCTCTGCTTGCCTCCAACTTCCCTTTATTTTTATATTCTCTGCTGCAGTCTCTCAGAAGAATATGCATCTGGTACTCTGTTTCATCATTGGTATCAGTGTCTTTATTGTCATATGCCGCACAGATTATTACGCACCTAGAGTGATAAGTGATAACAGTGCCAGTGTTGTAATAAGAATAAACATCCGAAAAATATGGTTTTCAAAAGGCATAATTAAAGATAGGACTTTCAGATATCACACCATCGTTTTCATGTGTAGGCGTAACTATGATTAATGCTTTGTCATTGCCAGAGTCGAAATAATCTCGTCATAGAACAAAGGCGTATCTTAAGTTACGCCTAAAGACTGACGAATTTTTAAAATGACCTAGGTGTATGTACAGTGAAACCTCGTTATACCGCCAAGTAAGGGGCAAACAGAAAAATGGCGGTATAACGAGAATGGCGGTACAACGAAAATACCATGTAGAACAAGGGAAATAAGTAATTTACCAACATTGGACTGGCTACCATGTCTAAAATAATGTAGTTATCTCCCTTAAAACAATACAGTTAAAATTAAAAACATGCAAGAACTAAGAATATGAAGCGTCTGTGTCAAGTTGGAGAATGATAAGAAAAGAAGTTGACTACTACTCATTACACATCCAGGTCGGAGAATCGCACGAGCGCTAGGCCTACGTCATTGATCAATGTGTGCTGTTTGCATCGTACCCGGCGACCGGTGCGAACCAGTTGAAGCATTATCTCGC
The DNA here is from genome assembly GCA_033807755.1 of Ellobium chinense. Lineage (NCBI taxonomy): Eukaryota > Metazoa > Mollusca > Gastropoda > Ellobiida > Ellobiidae > Ellobium > Ellobium chinense. The sequence goes on along the minus strand of JAWQUT010000357.1, from coordinate 552,428 downwards.
GCGCACTAACGTTCGTTCGCAAACTCTCTCTAGGCCTATTGAGCGAGAGGAGATTGAACTGTGACCCGCCTTTCCCACTGCATGCCCCATCAGTAGGCCTATCAGGACTTCGCTTTCAAAAAGCGAAGAGTGTGTAGTAGGATTGGTGTTTGAGTAACAAGCACAGACTGTGACGCCAAGTGATGTTCTGTCTGTTAGCTGGATTTAGGTAGAAGTGGGGAGTGGGGGTTAAATTTACGTTGGCGGTATAACGAGCAATATTTACTATACTCAAGTTATGAATGTAACAGTTAAACTGTTGGCAGATGGCGGATGGCGGTATAACGAGATTTTTAGTGACTTTGTATAGGTATCAGATCCGTTCCACGGCGAAAAGCTGGCGGTATGCGGGAATGGCGGTATAACGGGTGGCGGTATAGCGAGGTTTCACTGTATTGTTACGACTGTGTTCCATGTTGTTATTTCGCATAGCAGAGTTTCGCTAATGTGCTTTTCCTTTATAACTTCCTTTAATTTTGATCATACTATCTTAACACAAGATGCGCCTTCCAAAGCCCTTTACGCAGTATAAAAATTGCCCAAAGGCCTTTGTTCCTGCACGTCAGCGATACAGAATTAATGTAATTCTTAAGATGGTAACAGATCCAATTATTAATGAGCAAGTTCTCAACTTACTCTAGAAAAGACACCCACAAAGAGTAGTTATCTCTAGATCTAGACTATAAGCTGTCTGGTCGTGTTATCATACCACTGTTGCGGGAGGTAGTTCCAGAAGGGCCGCTCCATTTGCACAGAGAAGTGTGCAAATGGAGCGGCGATTCGGCCACCAACAGGAGCCAGCATCGTCTAACATTTCAAACCACACTTCACCAAGACCTATACAACCTGTCTTAGACTCACTCGGAGAAGTCTAGATCTAAGCTCAACCAAACCGTGTTAGTAATGACAAAGTAATGAGGCGGTGGAGAACAGAGGGCAAAACTTCTGAGACTTTTGACCAAGTATATGACCGTGATTTGCTGTGCGACGAAAAGCCAAGATACCAAGATACCAGTGCTATCGCATCAAAATTCTCACATCCAAAGTACCGTTTTATTAAGCAAGCTTGTCTTAGTCTAGATCTATAAGCCGTATGCACAATGTAGTCTAACTTCGTGCGCTGGCAATAACTACGAGAAATTCCCAAAATATCAGTAATATTTGATAGCATTGTGCAGACCTTGATTTACTTTCGACGTTAGATTTTAGTCCTAGCTACAGCTATTCTCTTGTGCTTTCGGTCCGAGGTCTACACGCGCTTCGTTCTCCCTGCCTGTACAAAATAGAAGCCGACATAGATATTGTTGTGATGGCTTTGGATTCTGTCAAGACTCATTGGAGTTTTATTTTCAGATGTGGTGTCCGCGTAAACACACAATTTGCAAGTTGAGCTTAGATCTAATTTCGGAGTGTCATTCGGTTGTACAAGGTGGTGAAGTGAATGATGTCGAGCTGCGATTCGGCCACCAACAGGCGCCAGCATCGTCTTACCACTCAGACTACACTTCTCCTTGTATATCCCTAGCACATCTACACAGATCGACAAGCGCACGCATGAAAAAAGAGAAAAGGAGAGGAGAGGTCGGCGAGAGAAGCTACCTTCCAAACTCACAAGTTCCGAGATTTCAAGCTTTTGTTCATATCGACTGACTGACAAATGGTCGGTTGAAACACTGACCGCTGCTGATACGCGAAGAGAACTGAGCGGTGGACGTCGTCTAAAACAACTTAAAAATTGGCGACTCTTTGGAGCTTGCGTACTAACGATGAGATCTCCTATCACTGTACGAATTACAGAAGTGTATCGGTGCTGAATGCACCCTTAATGTGAGTTTTACGATGGTAAGAGATCTCGTCGTTAATGGACCAGTTCTCAACTTACTCTAGAAAAGGCATTCACAAAGAGTGTTATATCTTTATCTAAACTAACAGCTTCTGGCCATGCTACTGTGCTGCAGGAAATCGTTCCAGAAAGGTTTAATAACGACTCGGAGCAGTAATCATTTCGAGTAGTGATTCGGCCACCAACGGGCGCCAATATCTTCTTACAACTCACACCACACTTCACCACGACTTATACTGTCTTAGACTCAATCAGAGAAGTCTAGATCTAAGCTCAAACAAACAGTGTTAGTAATGACAAAGTAATGGGGAACGGTATGCAAAACCTTTGAGCCTGCAGAGAAAATCTTGCAGAGTACGGCAGACCGTGATCTACAGTGGTACGAAGGGCCGTTTTCACGACAAGATATCAATGTTAGTCGCGCCAAAAATCTCACATCCAAAGTATATCTTCAGTAAGTAAAATTGCTTTAGATCTAGACCCTGGGATGCACAATATTGTTTCACTTCGCGAGCTGGCAGTAACTACGAGAAACTCTCAAAATATCAATAATATTTCCTGCAGTTACCGCCAGCGCACAAAATTTGTCAGCATTGTGCATACGGCCCGAGATCTTGATCTACTACTGACATTAAATTTTAGTCCCAGCTACAGCTATTCTCTTGTGCTTTCGAGCCTAGGTCTAAGCGCGCTTCGTTCTCCCTACCTGTACATGACAGAAGCCGATACAGATATTGTTGTGGTGGTTTTGGATTCTGTCAAGACTCTATGGAGTTTTATTTTCAGATGTGGTGTCGGCGTAAACACACAATTTGCAAGTTGAGCTTAGATCTAACTTCGGAGTGTTATTCGGTTGTACAAGGTGGTGAAGTGAATGATGTCGAGCTGCGATTCGGCCACCAACAGGCGCCAGCATCGTCTTACCACTCAGACGTCACTTCTCCGTGTATATCCCTAGGACATCTACACAAACTGTCAAGCGCACGCATTGAAAGAGAGGAGCGCACGCATTGAAAGAGAGCAGACGAAAGAGAGAGGCTACCTTCTAAGTTTACACGTTTCGCGCTTTCAAGCTTTTGTTCGTGTCCGTATCGGCCGACAGACAAATGATCGGCTTTAACACGGATCGCTGCTGACACGAAAAGAGAACTGTACGATGGACGTCTTCTAAAATAACTTTGAAATTGGTAACACTTTGGAGCTTGCGTATTAACGATGAGATCTCTTATCATTGTGAGAATTACATTAGTGTATCGGTGCTGAATGCACCCTCAGTAGCTCTTAAGATGTAGAATTAATGTGAGTTTTACGATGGTAAGAGATCTCGTTGTTAATGGACCAGTTGTCAACTTACTCTAGAAAAGACATTTACAAAGAGTTTATATCTATATCTAGACTAACAGCTTCTGGTCTTGCTACTGTTGCTGCGGGAAATCGTTCCAGAATGGCTTAATAACGGCGCGGAGGAGTGTTCATTTTAAACAGCAACGGTTCGGTCACCAACGGGCGACAGCATCGTCTTACAACTCACACCACACTTCACCACGACTAATACTGTCTTAGACTCACTCAAAGAAGTCTAGATCTAAGCTCAAAAACATCAGGTGGTAAATGGTTAACGGAGGGCAAAACTTTTGAGCCTGCAGAGAAAAATCATGAAGAGTACGCAAGACCGTGATCTACAAAGGGCCGTTTTCACGACAAGATATCACTGTTAGTCGCGCCAAAAATCTCACATCCAAAGTATATCTTCAGTAAGTAAAATTGCTTTAGATCTAGACCCTGGGATGCACAATATTGTTTCACTTCGCGAGCTGGCAGTAACTACGAGAAACTCTCAAAATATCAATAATATTTCCTGCAGTTACCGCCAGCGCACAAAATTTGTCAGCATTGTGCATACGGCCCTAGATCTGGATCTACTACTGACGTTAAATTTTAGTCCCAACTACAGCTATATTCTCTTGTGCTTTCGAGCCTACGTCTACGCACGCTTCGTTCTCCCTACCTGTACATGACAGAAGCCGATACAGATATTGTTGTGGTGGCTTTGGATTCTGTCAAGACTCGTTGGAGTTATATTTTCTGGTAATGTCCGCGTAAGTCTACAATTTACAAGTTGAGCTTAGATCTAACTTCAGAGTGTCATTCGGTTGTACAAGGTGGTGAAGTGAATGATGTCGAGTTGCGATTCGGCCACCAACAGGCGCCAGCATCGTCTTACCACTCAGACTACACTTCTCCGTCTATAGCTGTTCTGTAGGTTTGCGACCACGAGGACAACATAGTCAAATATTTTAACTAATATCATTATAACAAGCACAGATCTACTTACTGTTACCTGTCGTTCTGAAGGGTCCGATGGCAAATAAAGTCTGAGCATACCTGTTTTATGTTTTATAGACTCAGTACCACTTGACATGTCCCACACACCACATCGAGGGACCCAATGAGATTTGTCCGGACCAATAAGATTTGTCCGGACCCAATAGGATTTGTCCTTTTTGAAAGGCTCTGCAACCCCCGTATCACGTGACAAGCCCCACGCGTTTTGATTGGCAGAGGGCCTTTTGGCGTCATTTGCTTATCACTACGCTTGCAGAGCACTCAAGTCATATCAGGCGCAATTTTCACCCGCGCAACGCCCTCGTTGACACTTACCCTCTTCGCTCCATTTTCTGGTCGCATTTAGCGCCGGGCGATACCCGATTTGTTAAAATTGCGATTACTGATTACACCAGAACCGTCTCGAATAAGCGGGTGTTGACCGCCTTGCAATAACTGTTTTCTTCCCTTTAACTGACGGGATAAGGTGGTCAAACAGACATGTTTTAATGTAAGATCTTTAAAACTTTTCTGGTGCTTGATACAGCTGAATTACGACTGAAACACAATACGATAAAAGGTGGACAAGAGCAGGAAAGTGAGAGACAGAAGAATGAAAGGAAGACAGAAGGAGGAGGAGGAAAAAGAAGAAGTGCAGCAGAAAAGAAGACATGAGAAAAAGTGCAGGAGGATAAAAACAACAAGAAAAAAAAAAGGGGGGGGGAGGGTATGATAACGACGATGAAAAGAAAACCGTTGATAAGAAAAGATGGTGGCCCAAAAAAAAATGGATGGAGAATAAGGGAGGCAGAGTTGACGAGTAGCGAATAGTAGGGTGAACAAAAACACACAAAAAAGAGGTATATGGACAAGTCTGAAAGGCCTAAAGAAGAACGAAGAAAAGGGGCAGAACATGAAAGGAAAACGACGCGAATGAGAGGGGAAATCAAAGGAAGACTGGCTGAGCAGGACAATCCCGTGAGAGACTGAAGAAGTTAAAAACCAAATGGATGAAGATGATGAGTGGTGGGAGCAAGATGATAAGAAGGCGATGAGAGAGGAAGATTTGATGAAAAATGAGAAGCAGAGGAAACACAAATACAAGAAGAAAAGGGAAAGACTAGAGGAGTAAGGGAAGACTAGAGGAGTAAGGGAAGACTAGAGGAGTAAGGGAAGACTAGAGGAGTAAGGGAAGACTAGAGGAGTAAGGGAAGACTAGAGGAGTAAGGGAAGACTAGAGGAGTAAGGGAAGACTAGAGGAGTAAGGTCTCAGAGAGACAAGTGGAGAGTCCGGAACCAAAACAAGGGAATAAGAAAATATCTCGAGGCAGTGGAAAGAAAAACAATGGCAGGCTTAGCACAAAAGCATGATTATAGAGAGCGGAGATGACAGAAAGCGACTGGTGAAGAGGGAGGGGAGGAGAGAAGGAGGGTGCGAGTAGAAAACGGGAAATATTGGTAAAGAAACACAGAAGAATGAATAGATGAGTTCAGAAAAAAACGTGTTTAGAGGAAGACAGAAGAACCACACAAAGAAGAGGATGCCAAAAAAGGGAGGTGGGATAAAGAATCAATAAAATAAAAACACAATGGCAATAGAAGGTAGTAAGAAGAGCAAAACGAGCAAAAGAGGATGACGTAGGTGGATAAGAATGGCGGAAAGAAGAAACAAAGAAAGACAGAAAGAGAGTGGGGTGATTGAGAAGTCTAGATGTAGGTCAGATAGCCAGACAGACGAGTGGATGGATGGATGGATGGATGGATGGATGGATGGATGGATGGATGGATATTAAGTCTCCTTACCTTCTGTTCCATCGTATTATTATTTGTTACCTTAAAGAATGTATTCTTCACGACACACCACTCTTATGTCGCGTCAACACTCTTGTCCAAGCCTTTGTTATTGCTTTTGTTGTTGTTATATCTGTCCATGTTGTTGTTGTTGTTGTTGTTGTTGTTATAGCTGCTGCTGCTGTTGCCGTGGCCGCTGACGTTCCATTTTCTGTAGCTGACGCAACTGCTGCTTTCCAAAAGGGTGTCCATCGTGGCTGTAATGAGTAGACGTTTCTCTGTGTCATCTAGACGAGTCTGTTAGGCTTACCTCTCCACCCCTTCTATGGTACTCTTCTTGCCCTCGAGGTCTTGAAATTCTTTTCCGATACTCTTTGAGATTCGAATACATTTTTGGTTACGCTACCGGGTATTTTGGTGACTGGCGCACCACTCCCAAGCAGGGTTGCCATATTTGGCCCTTTCGGAGCCAAATACCAGATTTTTGGTTCTTTTTAATAACCACTGACTCCCAAATAACCGACTGGCGCTTTTTTCCCTTGGGCTCCAGCGGGTTTAAAACTGACTAATTTCTTCTCTAATAAGTACTTATACTGCTCTCAAACTACCCGAGTAACACGAATCATAAAATGATCCCAAATCGGTTTCCATTTAATATATACTGTATATATTTTTGCTCTTTTGTATGTAGAAATGTATGACAACCATGAAACCCATATCCAGTACATAGTTTGTAGTAAATTTCTTGTCAACTGTCAAATCTTGATCCCCGTTGGCTCTTTCCAGATATGGTTTTACTAATTTTGGTTCTTTTTTCGTTTGCGATTTGGCTTCGGCACATGAGAAAAGGCTGGAAACCTTGTCGCCAGGCCAGTAAAGCCACGCAATCTGCTAGAGGAATCCTGTTCAGATTTACGTGTCTCTATAAATGGAAGTTTCCATGAATTGTTTGTCAGCGAGCGAAATTGAAACTAATGTTCATGAAAAGATAACCTAGATCCAATTTTAGGCTGCACGAAATAACTTATGCAAGGGTTTATGACCTGGAGCCCTGCGTTGTTCAAAAGCTCGTATGCTTACAGACGCTAGGATTCTAATCCCGAGTCCCTGGATATTCTACATCAAATTTTACTCACAAAAATCAGAACACCTCATAAATTCGAAATCATGATCTGATTCCCTGGAAAATAGAGATTATGAGGGCCTCTCTTATAGGTGGACAAATTGTCATCAAGAGCGGATGAAAGGTCGGAGGTGGGGGTGGAGAGTTTAAAGAGTTGCCAAAGGCGGAAACTGATCTAGAGGGGTCCGGGGGTATGCTCCCCCCGAAAATTTGGAATGAAGAGAAGTAAAGGGGAGAAATCAGGCTATTTCTGGATGAAATTAGTGATACTTTATATGATGATGTGTTCATTATTAGGGTGGGTTTTCAAAACACACACACACACACACACACACACACACACACACACACACACACACACACACACACACACACACACATACACACACACAATCTGTTCTTATCTAAAAGATTGGATAGCTCAGTTACCCATGAAATGTTTCAAATGATGCTATACTAAAAAGTGTAGTTTGTTTACTTGTTCGTTTGTCCGCATGAATCTAAAACAATAGTGACACTGTGATGCCAGAGAAATAGTTACTTGAAAAGTTAAAAAAAAAATTGACTCTATACAAATGTTTCAGAATAATCATAACGTATATTGATATGAAGTCACCCCCACATTGCGTGTCTAGGATGTGCATAAAAATATTTGAATGATATTATTAGAAACTATACACCGTGTAGACTTCCCAGAAAATATATTTTTAGTGATGACTGCAAAACTTACAAACCTAACATGCATTTTCATTCAAGATTGAAGTCTTCCTGCTTTAAAATGGCGCTGTTTTCTTTCACTGACTCCTGAGCACAATAGAAGGAAGGTATTAGCGGTAAACTAAAAAACAAGTGCATCCGAACCAGTGGCCTATGCATAACTCATACCGAGGACTGAGACTCCAAATCTGACATATTGAGAAAATGAGAAATGAAAGTTTAAACTTCATTGGGAAATTTGAATTTCTTTGATACCGTTTTTCAAATGTTCCAGCACATTTATTGGGAAGCAGTTTAGCATATTCTGTGACTTTGGTAGCACAACTAAGGCTCATCGGAAGTTTCCAGCTAATTTTGTTGACTTACAACAATTTCGCACAAATTCGATTAGGGGCACATTAAGTCTGCAACAAAACAAGCTCTTCCCCAACTTCTCATTGACAGACACTGCAAACTTCCTGTGGGCATTTTACATTACTGTTATAAATAACTTGATCAAATACTAAATTTCAAATAAGATCCAAATAGTTACTAATGGTTTAGGAGCAGTTTAATGTGGTACAATAATTTTGCACCCAGTTTACTGCTCAGTGCATTTTGTTAAATGAGGAGAAACAACAATTTGATTAAGTATTCTTGATGAATTTTCCATTTCAAAAGTACTGCAGCTTCTCAACATGAACAGTTTATAAGAAACAAATTGTTCCAATGACCAAGATTTTCTTTTGTCCTCGATGCTCACTCTCATAAGCGGTAATATAATATAAATGTTATACACTTTCTAAAAAATTCAATTCTTGACTCCTGAATACAACACAGTCTACAATATTACCTACAAAAAATGATAGCAATAGTAGGCCTAATTAATTATTACAGCATAGTAATCCTGATTGTAGTAACAACTTCAAAGCGGAACATTAATGACTTCAACATTTTGAAGTCTAAGAATGATAATAACTTTAAACACCCATCAAAACAAAATTAGATAAATCTCTGTCCATATTATTTTGCTCACGAATGTAGATTCATAATTTCATTTCAACAATTAGAATAAAATTTTAGTGTAATGAATAGAGAGAAACATTCTTACAACCAATGTCACGGATTTGCCAAGAACTTTAGAATGAAGGGAAAGAACTAAGAGTTCTGGCGAAAAAACAAACTGATTAAAGATTTTCTCTCCTTATAGGAAGGTTGCATCGTCCTACAGGCCGTGTTAAATCATACGATACTCTATCTATCTATCTGACTGTCTGTCTGTCTGTTTGCCTGCCTGCCTGCCTGCCTGCCTGCCTGCCTGCCTGCCTGCCTGCCTGCCTGCCTGGATATCTTTCCATTACTAATACTAGAGTCCGTTTTGACTCTCAAAGACCAAGATCGCCCAAGGAAAGGAGATGGAGTAAGCCCACCTGCGCCAGACTGCAACAAGAAACCTGTGGTCACTAAAGATGACCTGTGATCTAAATAAAGCATCCAGTTTTTAAGTTGCATGTACAATTTGAGCCTTCTAGATAAAATAATAAAATGTGTAGGCCTATGTATTCGCATGCGATCAAAAACAGCCAAATGAAAAATTGGGGACCAAATCAGAATTTGAGGTGACCTTTTTCAAAAGACATTTGTGAAAAATTTTAGGCCTTGACCCCCCTTTTTCTTCCCGTTAAAAGATCGGGCAAAAGAAGTATTTTAACCTCCATGGAAGAAATTTCCCGAAATCACAGTGGTACGAGGTCCATTTCAAAAGTAAGTTTCCCTCATTCATAACGTAAAAACTATTTGAACAGGAGTAACGATATTTGCCACAAAGGACCTTTATTATGTGGTATATTCAACATAACAACCGCCGTTGTCTATACACTTCTGCATTCTTCTCTGCCAGCCTTCAAAAGCGGTGACGTAAGTGGCTTTGTCCAGGTACCTAATGGCTTCTTTCGTAGCAAGAGCAATGTCCTTTCCTGATTCAAGTCGTTGTCCACGAAGGTGTTCTTTCATCTTGGGAAAAAGGTGGAAGTCACATGGAGCTAGATCGGGTGAATAATGTGGATGTTTTAACGTTTCCCAGTTGTAGCTGTCCAAAAGTTCAGTCACTATCCTGGCAGTGTGGACAGGCGCATTGTCATGATGAAACACAACTCCAGATTCCAGTAGTCCAGGTCGCTTTTTTCGGATGGCTGGTCTCAGTTTTTCTTGTAAGACCATTTTATAGTAATGGGCATTGATAGTAGTGTCCACAGGGACGGGCCAGCACAAAATTACCCCCTTTGCGTCAAAGAAAACCACGTGCAAGACCTTCAGGGCTCCCTACATGTTTGCGACGAGCTTTCTGTGGACGTGGGGCATCAATGTCTCTCCATTCTGCTGACTGCCTTTTTGTCTCTGGATCCCATGAATAAATCCATGTTTCATCACCAGTAATGATTCGGTCCATAAATCTGTTCTGCTCTCTTTGGAATCTGTTGATGAAATTACTCGAGCATCTGACCCTCGAGTCCTTTTGATCCTGTGTCAACAAATGTGGTACCCATTTTGAAAACATTTTCTTTTCATTGAGTTTGTCCGTAAGAATTCTATAAACTGAAGCAGATAACAAGGATACTTTACTTGCTATTTCCTCACATGTTTTTCGTTTGTCATCATCTAGCGTTCTTAGGACACTCGAGATGCCTACATCATCACATGCCGTGACAGGTCGCCCAGACCGACTTTCATCTTCTATGTCATCACGCCCGTCAGAAACGGCTTTCACCCATTTTCTCACTGTCTGAATAGAAGGAGCATGGTCTCCGAGTGCAGTCAGAAGATCATTGTGTATTTCTGGTGCTGACTTATCCAGAAGAATTGAAAAATTTATGATAACTCGAATATCATATCTTGAGAAAAAGTGTTTAATATTTTGAGCCTACATCATGCTGGCTATTAAGCTCTAACTGACAACATGAAATCCAATGCCATTCTGGAACCGTTCAGTACTGTGTCACAAAAAGTTACCAGGAAATCCCAATAAAGTTGATGTGCAAGCATGCCAAGTTTCATTACTCTACCCCTAACCATATACATTTTATAAGAAGGGGAAACTTATTTTTGAAATTGACCTCGTATATGTAGAATAACACAAAATGTTAATAGGGCCAAAAGAAGAAAAAACAATAGGTGTCAAAGACCTTCACCAGCAGCTAGTACCTGGCATGTTTCCACTTAGAAACACAATGTTTACATCATGGCAGTCGAGGGGGGTCATCTAGACTATCTGGACAGTCTTTTAAACTTTCTCTCCCCCTGCGAGATGCCCTTGCTTGAGCCATAAAATAAATGAGTTCCGTAACTAGTGCAAGGACACTCTTAAAAGCGCAATCTTTGTTGGGTAAAGTTGTCAGCTTTGACCAGGGACAAAATACAAGAAAAATAGTATCATTCTTATAATATTCTGTTCCATGTATGACAGTAATGAATAAAACACTAACATCATAATTCGATATGATAGTTCAATATATAATATCGGGCAAAATACGTAATACAACCACAGACATGGCTGACAAAGGAAGGGAAGGAGGTGGATAGTGGGTAGAAAGTGATGCTACAATGAGCCAGGCGTATCATATAGCTTGTATGTAATGTACATCATGTATATTCAACTCAGTTTTACATGATAACCTCATATTTACAATACAATACATTGTATTTCATTCAATGTAATGCACTCATTTATGTCAATCATACTAGCCTGTGTCCAAGGGTACGATCATCTTGGGGTGGCTTTCATCCTCCGTTCCGGAGTAAAGTTCATTGCTTCCATAAGTAAGGTTCATGTTAGTAATAAGGTTTCCACAATTGTTCATAGCACTGTTTCTCTGCGTCAATTCAGTTTTTCCAAATTTGCACAAAGCACAAATCATTGAGTTCCCCTAATAGTCTAGTGTTTCTGCAGTACAGTGTACCTGCATTCATGTATGTCGAGGTCATGCCACCGAAGCAAGCCGTCTATCTCTGTGGCATGTCTGTGAGCGGCTATTCCAGATGGCAGCTCTCTAGGGTGTAATGCATTCATCGAGTCGAGTCATCCTTGACGATAGGTAGTGGTCACAGGTTTCTTGTTGCGGTCTGGCGCAGGTGGGCTTCCTCCATCTCCTTTCCTTGGGCGATCTTGGTCTTTGAGAGTCAAAACAGACTCTAGTATTAGTAATGGAAAGATATTCTTTTTGTCTGTTGGCTGCAGCTGTTTAAAGACACAATATCTCTTAAAATGATTTAACCAATCGAAGCCACTTTCACTCTGGGTGCTGGAAACGCTCCCAGGTGCGAAGATATTTGTGGATTGGTCCATGGCTGCAACTTGGGATTTTAGTTCCTGTATTGATTGCCTAATTTTTCTATCAGACATTCCTCTAACTCTAATGGCAGCATTCCTCTTCTAACAAGACTAAAAGTGATCCATTTTCTGCTATTACTATTCTACTCTATGTGTTGTTGGCAGATGATAAACATAATAACACTTTATAATAGACACCACTCCCGGAGGAGACAACACAAAACATATCCTGTAGAATTTTGGAAGGATCTTGAACTGGCAACTCCACCAATTGTTGTGCTGCTGCTTCACTAATAGTTGTGTCGTTACGCCATTTGGTGTTGTTGAATGGGGCGTTGGGGACGATTCCCCTACATTGTTAGTTTATGGTGTAAAACACAGAGTTATGACATCACTCATCAAATAAGGTATACACATGTTTATTGCTGTACAAGAAAGTCCAAGTGTATTAAGTCACATAATTATAATAACCATTCATAATCCAGCAATCATTCTATAGTAATAATTCTGTAGTGATTCTAGTCCTCGTATAAGGGTGAGCATGCAATTTTTATACCCTTGGCGACAGTGCCGGTCACTGGCTGAACTCATGCACCATTTCAGAAGTGACGCTATTTCTATAAAAGGGAAAGAGGGTTGGACGTCTACCCAGAACGCTCTATGCATGGTCGGGCTAGTATGACCCCTGCTGTGTCGATCCGACTCAAACCACTAACCTGACGACTATATTTATGGTGATCTTTTTAGAGCGAGCCAATAACCTAACTATTACACTTTTGAACATTTTCTGTGTCTCACTGCAAATATACCTCACCACAGAAATATCATCCTCTGTCATTAAAGAAGCAAGATAGAGACACTTTAACAGTAGAGAATGCATCACAATTGACTACTCAAAACATATGTAGGAAATAATTAAATGTGGGGAGGGATTAACCAGCAGCTAGTACCTGGCATGTTTCCACTTAGAAACACAATGTTTACATCATGGTGGTCGAGGTAGGTCATCTAGGCTATCTGGACAGTCTTTTAAACTTCCTCTACCCCTGGGGCCCTCCCCAGCCCCCCCCCACCCC
>JAWQUT010000357.1:482521-521692 GCA_033807755.1 Ellobium chinense | reverse complement strand
ATAGATTGATTAATTTATTTATAGATTAATTCATTTATAGATTAATTAATTCATTTATAGATTAATTAATTAATTCATTTATAGATTAATTAATTAATTAATTAATTAATTAATTTATTGACAACCCCTTAAAACCCAGGGTAGACAGGTCGAAGTGCCCTGTCTGTTGTCTATTTACAAACATAGTAAAATAAAAAAATATTAGAAGTGAATTCGTCAGTCGAAGTAAATTCGTCACTTGTATGTGTTAGAATCAAATTTTAGAAAAATTGCATTCTCTTGGTCAGGTTTCACTAAAGAAAAAAAAGAAAATGCGATATCAATTCAAAGAGGTCATAAAAGTCACATCTCTTGTCTCCTAATAAAATTAGTCATTTGGAAATGGAGAGAGTGACATAAACGTTTCAAATACTTGTGGGTTTGTTAAACGTTTTTTATGTAAGAAATTAATCACTCTAACTCCTTTCATAATTTAAAAAAGGGGCATATAAAACCAAGGAGAGATGTATCCTCGACATCAGATCTGCACATTTTGCATATTTCAGATTCAATCATACTTCTTTTGTATACATCTTAATCATCTAGGCCAAGTGTGTTTCCTCTGGCACGAAACTTTAGTGATTAAACAGAAAGATTACGACCACTGATTACATATGGTTCAAACTGGCTGGTTAGGCTGAATAAAAAGGGAGGGAGTCTTTCTCTCCACATTCTGTTAGCCATTCATTTTGATTTCGAGTATATGTGTGATTTTTTTAAAATATATATTTTGTTAAAATATTCGTACCTGTATTAGAAGAAATGAGATGTTCTAGTCCAGATTCCATAAGAATATTACATACATTTTTTTTATATAGGGCCAAGATGACACTTTACCTTCTGTAGAAGACTTCAAGAAAATATTAATGAAGTTTTTGGGAGTCCCATATCTGGTAGTGCTTTAGTGTTTCAAAATAGGATACTCTTTCATAGTCGAGAATAAATATAATAGGTTCCAGACGGTGCATGTGTCGTCTTGCTGTATCTAGGCTTCATGCCGCAAGTTCAAAATCATTTCCAAAGAGAAATTTTGGGAGATTTCAGCAGGTTTTCCATGGAGTAAAATCGTGCAAACTGGGATCAGAATTCATGTTAAGGTTGGTCATGTTGGTACAAAAAAAACCAAAACATTTTTTTTCAACAATAATGATTTTCCATGTTTTGTTTAGAAATTGTATTTATTGACACAAAACATGTTGTTGTGGACACCTTTAGTTATATTAGGCATGTGATGAAACTGATACAAATGATGCTACTTGATCATCACAATGTTTAGACGAAAACGTGCTGTATCATCTATATATCTAAAAGTCATCGGATAATTGCGGCTTCTTACAACTGCAACATTTGTCCTGCTCTTGATGTAACTGGGTGGAAAGGCATATAGTGCAGTATTATATTATTAATGGGGAGGTATGGGAGTTCAGTCTGATATTTTTTAAGATTTTACATATTACTTAGGGAAGTGTGTCACCAGGGATTTTACCACATTACTATGAATTATCCATTTTGAAAAGATTGGCCAAGAAAAACCTAACACTAGAAAAGTTTTCTGTCCCTACGGGGAACAGAACCAGAGTCTCTCAGTTTGCAAGTCTGAAAATGCTACCACTACACCACAGGGACGCTCATTTCACAGTAATTTTAATTCTTAAATACCTACAACCTGAATCGGTCCCTAACTTTCATGTGTGAGCCCGTGACCCTAACACACTTCCCAACTGCCACACACTGAGAAGTTGTGATTAAGCAGGAAAGACTGCATTCGGACTGGGAGGCTGTACTGTAACTTGACGTGTACCTGGCATATTAAAAGTACCTATCAAATGCAAGACCACAGCACTGTAAAATGTAGCCTTGTTAGTGAACTAGATAATAATGCTGATGATGAAAAATGAAAAAAAAAAATGAAAATACCACTTTATTTACACCGAAGGAAAATTGTCATACAATGTTATACGTTTCATTCAGAATACCAACACATATAAGAACACACATCATACATGTAAATACATAATATTACAAATGAAATACATGTCATTGCTGGTCGCCAGCGGTGCAGCGCCCTGGTCCCCTCAGCTGTAAAGTCAGGTACTCATTAACACCTGAGTCGCGTGAAGAAATGGAAGTGAAGTGTCTTACTCTTTCCCAAGGACACTACAATGTAAACCGCTCAGCTCGCGAGTCAGACACATAAACCTTAGACTTGAAAGTTTTCAGTTTCTGAGTAGACTACGACTCATTCACAAATCACATGGCCACGCTGATGATGAATAGTAAATGATGAGGAAATATAACTTATTATAAGAGACGGCATTGCTACAGACATACGCAATCCGAACAAAATCATCAAAATCAATAATTTCCTTTAAACAGCTGGCTTGACTTGATAACATATTGCACTTTAGTGTGAGTTTTTAGTAAGCAGAATATCATAATCAAAAGGAAATAGCTAGACTATATGTACGGTTGATGCAACCTCTGCTTAATGTGCATGATCCCATGTAGTTATACTCAAACACAGTTAATAGGAAATCAACTGGACCGGATAGACAATTTTGTATTACTTTTATTAATCATATTTTTAAATCATCCAGAGTAAGGAAAATCAGTGGTTTGTTCCATGAAGCTTCATCAGTTTTGAACCTTTGTCTAGAGCCTTTGAATAGGATTAAGTAGGGGGAGATGCAGCTCCCTTGTGCAGGGGCCGGTTTATTGCAAATGATTGACTAAGATCCAATTTTTGAAAAATGTGGTGACAGCAGATTGATAAAATAATGCATTTTAATAGGCATGTGGAGAAATGTTTTTGTATGTTCACTAGTTTTGAGTGTACATGTAAGCTGAGTCAATTGTACTGTTTGATAACTGCTAGGTCATTCATTACTATATTTGAATCAAAATTTGTGGTGCTGCTAAAATAGTACTGTTTATACGTATATCGTTGTGCCTACAAAAATGGCTATTTGCCTGGCATGTAGGTTCTTCTATCCAGATCTATACAAAGATTTCTTCAGTGTGTTTTGTGGTGAAACAAGTATTTTTGTACTGAGATCTTCAACTTTGTCAAGCACCTAGAGCTCATTTATGGGGAGTGGGCGCTATATAAATATTCTTTATTATTTTTATTATTATTACTGTCCAATATCATTCACAATACTCAACTTGCATTTTGTCAAACTTTTTTATCAGTTTTTTCATCCATCTGCTGGATGATGGCCAATTTTCAATCCTCTGTCTTTAAATATGGCAGACAATGGTTAAAATGAAAACTGTGGGTCCAAGTCCAAAGGTTGTGTTCCCTTTAAAAAGAGTATCAGTTTAGACAGAGAAGCCTAAAGAGAGGAAAATAAATGGGGTTTCTTGTTTCCTTTCAGTTTAGCAGTACTTTCAGTTTAACAGTTTTCATTTTAAGCATTGGTGAGTCCACACGATATGCCCAGTTCCCAGATTCAAAATCTGTTAAGATTCTGCACTTGCTCTGTATTCTTCTTGACCTTCGATCCCCATAACTCAACTCTATATCTGCCCATATCTGACTACCTTTGTACTAGATACTACAGTAAACAGTTAAAAGGAAATCTGTGGGATCAAAGACTTATGTTAGGGTTAAAGAAGAATTTTGGTTTAGACAGAGAAGCTTAAAAGAGACAAAAATTATACAAAGCCTCTTGTCTCTTTCATTTTAGCAGTATTTCACTACATTCAGTTTAACTATTTTCATTTTAACCATTTTCTACTGAACTAGAAGTGCTCATTTCAATCCTTCTCCTCTTCCTTTCTCATTGTCGATGTCTGTTCTTTCAACACATCTGCTTTGATATACTTTACTCAGATTAACAGCCTTGCAAAGTTTAAGCCCTTTTTCTTCAGCCATTCTAGATGCAGTACTTCTGTTTTGGTAGTGTCAAATGTTTTAAATCAATCTATAATTGAAGAGCGTTTTTCCAAAACTCGGTATGTGATCTCTGAATATTTTGAAGTAAAGGAAAGTAACAGTTCGGTAATTGCTCTTCACACACATTTATTTTAATTAACCATTAAATGATATAAAATTTGAATGAGTGCAGATTTTGAGCTCATTTAGGTTTTGAATGAATGAGTACAGAAATGCATGTCTGGATACACCACCAACTCATTTTTCAACAAAACTGCACTGAGTTTTTAAAAAAAACGCTCTTCAATTAATTACTGACTAAGCAGATTTCAAAAGCAGATACACCAAATATTTCACTTTTCAGAATCTATCACAGAGGTCCCAACACTCAAGTGAACAACACAAACTTGAACTTTATTGGTAAAACCATCTAAAATAATTAAAATACATTGTCAATAAATTTCATTTCAGCCAAATACAGCATACATGATAAGAATGCATGGAAACATACAAATTTGCAGCCTAAAACAAAGCTTACAGTCTCATTCAAAATATTTTCAGCAGAGGAACCTCTTTCAGGAGATAGAGATTTAGATGCCTGCCCTTAAGTAATTAAAGTAAAGTATAACTGAAGATGAAATCTGGGCTGTGTTCAGTTTCCAAATGTGAAAATGTGCAACAGGATGACAGGTAATTCAGATCTTCAGTCTTGTATTCAATATCATTAGGATTCATTTTATTTTTGGAGGTCTAACGCCTTGATGAGTTTTACAATTACTAACAGTTGGCACATTACAAATTAGGGCAGCTAAGAAATTTGAAATTTAACCATTTTAATTATCAGTTTCAGAAAATTTCATCAAATTCATATGAAGAGCTGTTTGAAAATATTATCAGAGCTAGTTCCATTAAATACAGAAAGCGACAGTCATATATGCATTTGTCACATGATGATCAAAAAGGTCTATATAAATATGATAGTTTTACATTATGTTCAAGACACAAATAATGGTACGTAATCATGAGTAGAGTGATGATGCAAATATACAGTGCAACTTGCTTTCAAATGAGCCAAGAAATGAGTTTTGGTATTGAAATCAATACTGGAAAAAAATTAATCCCAAACTGTTAGAGAAGGAATTGCTAGAAAACTTGAAAGAAGTATTTTGAATTTATCGGACATGAATTTTCTGAATTTTGGTCAAAGGTGATTCATCAAAAAAGGACAATATATAATCACAATCACTTTTCACTGCCAAAAACTTGAAAAATACACCATGAAATATTTACACAAATTTTAGCACTATTACGGCCAGGACAGATATTCAAATTTCCTGAATCAGAAAGGTTTCACATAACTTCTGGAAAGTGACACAGAAATGATAAGGACTATACTCATTTGAAATATAATAGTAAATCAATGAAATAAATATACAGAATCAATCATTAGAAGCATTCCAAAAGGCCTTGTTCTTGTATTTCACCAGCAACTTACACAGAACTGAGCTGCACTAAGGAAATCTTTGATGTAACCACTGTTCCAGCCAGTGTTATCCAGCAAGAGCAGGGTGCTGGTGACAGCACTACGGTCATGTCACAATTTGTTACAAGATTCAGGAAGATTCACACTTAAATACAGTATATGAAGTTGGGTTTGCAAAGATGAATCTATTAACAAGTGTTATCAATGAAATCAGAAATAATCACTTCTCTGTAATTTTAACCACTATTGTTCTGCAGAAACACACGGGGCACAATATATTTACATCCAACATTACTATCAATTGTCCAGCAGGGAAAAAGTTGGGTTTTGAAAAAGTGATGAAGGTAAAATGCTTTTGCCAAGAAAGTGGTTACAAAAGACAAAGTTTTTTGCTTGTAAGCACAACTGTGCAAAATCTGTGATACATTACTCACTGAGCACACCATGAGCAGCATTAAAAATACAATTTTTTTTGCGATGACTAATTCAATTTGAGATACAAACATCTGAGATGATATGCAATCTTATCAAGTACAACTATTTTCTAATCCTAAAACTCAAGACAATGCTAAACTCTGTTAAAAAGAAGGAACTTTGTATATTAGTCTATACTTTAAATGATATAAAATGAGCCATATACATTACAATTTTTTTGATAAAACTTCCTTTATAGGAGACATTCCTTTCAGATAACCCAAACTGCCATACATCACTTTTTGCATCCAAGCTGTGTGGACATTTCACCAGATTCTGGGACATGTTTACCCATAGTTACATCCATGCTACATACAACATACAGACACGCCACACATGTACAGACACCTTGTGCACATCTCAAGGGACATAAGCCTTCAATGATCCAACAACAGCGCGAGCAAGAACAGTACAGTATCAGTTTGGGTGCTTACATTTCAGTCTTGCAAGGATCTTATTGTTTTAAGAAACCAAATCTTTCCAAAAAAATTAATTTCCCTCATCATAACTTTTGTGAATATCAAGATTGTTAAAACAATTTTTGACACACCAAAATAAGAAACTGATTTCTCATAAGCTAGCACTCCATGGCAAAAAAAAAGACATCAACATATTTAAGTTCTCTGAAATTTTAAAACAATTCTAGCTTTGGTGGCTCTTCAGGTATAAATACATTAATAAAAATGCCCAGCATATATGTGTATCTTTAAACCAGAATAAGGTCAACACAAAGTGAATCACAAAGATCTCATTGATCCCAATTAGAGTGTAAGCTTTCCTTGTGTAGTGATGCCAATTTAAGCAGTGAAATTTCAGGAAAAGTGTAAATATGATAGAAAACTAATGAAGATCTATATATTGTCTGGACTTTCTCTAAGACTTTCGGATGAGTATGAAACTTCCTGAAGACCAGAATTTCCTGGTTTAAACTGTACTGTTCCCTTGTGATTGCTGGCTCATCATCTTTAGCTGCCCCTTACATCCCTTGTCTTCAGTCACAACAACTGCCCTATGGGGAGGGGTGGGATCTTGGCCACCTCATGAAAGACTCTGTGGACAAAAGTGAAACAAATCTACAATACTGAGAAAGAATGTTATAATGCCAATCACTTTTAATGAAATTCTGCTAACTTTTTGTAGCTTCACAAGACTTCATATGGACTTAGTCTCTTAATCTGAAACCTCTATTTTAGAGAGCTAATTATATTAGATTTCTACATGAAGTGATCTTAGACAATAAAGGAATAAAGCTATGTGTTAGACAATGAAGAAGCATAAATATCCTACACAATTATACAGCACAGAAAGAGAAGGCAGATTTCCTAATTTGACTCTTCTTATTAGCCTTTTAAACCTGTTCTTCCCCAGTGTCAGAAACTGACTTTTTGTAAAATACAAAAGCTAGGAAATCTTACTTCAAAATTCTGCATTTTTTTCCATCTTGTCTTGGGTTGGGATTAACTAAGAGAGAGCATCCTTTGGGAAGTCGCTTCATACTACTAAGGTGTCTCCTATAGGATTTGCTGCTTAGATTAAAAGTTACTAAAAGCTAATGTAAACTGTCATATCCCCCTTCCCAACCCACAGCCCTTCAGTGCTCTACCATGCATGTTATTCTCAATTATGTTTTCCCCTGGTCATCGATCTTGCCTCAATTATGCCATGCTGCATGGCCAGTATTTTGTCAGACTCCCCCTGTATTTATTGTCATGGCTTGGTCAGCAATGGGTAACCTGGTTCTTTAAGTAGACTGGCTTAAATCTAAACTATTCGTGGATACACTTTTTCTGGTCTTGGGGGGATGGTCAATTTCTGAGACTAAGTGAGTGCGAGGCCATCACAGAGCTGGACTAACCGTTGTCTGCCATGCCTTGACTGTTTTTCCCTTTGAGAACAGGCTTAGAATCATCTTGTTTGTTTGTTTGTTTGTTTGCTTGCTTGTTGTTAAAAGTTTAAGACTATTTGAGGCTTGGTAAAGAAATGTATTATGGGTTTTTGATGACTCTAGTAAGATAAGTCTGTGTGTGAATTAAAAGTATATACTGAAGCAGTCAACTGATTATGATTCAGTCTGACTTGCCTGTGAGGAGAAATGGCAGTGTTAGTATTATGCCTTTTTGATGACTGGATTTTAGGATTTAGCTGACTTGATTTTCATGTATGTAATGATTTCTCTTTGCAGAGGATGGACTGCACAGGCGCATTTTGGACTGTCTAAGTTTCCCTTGGTCCTGTCAGGAGCATTTACACAGCGAGAAATTAATGGGATCTTGTATATATTCCAGTGTGAAATTTCAAATGAATAAATCATACTACAGTTTACAGTATTGTGAAAATGGAGAGTTCCTCAACTTTTTTTATGTGAAGTTCTGTAGATGTGACTGGGGTGCTTGTGACTGACTCTCTTCCGAAACCTCTTTAACATTATATTAAGGACTTATTTACCACCGCATTCCATCGAGACAAACCACCCACCATGACAATCATCAGATTCATTTTGGGTCATCCCACCAATCTATACTTTGTGTTGTTGGCAAGAGTGAAGTGAAATAAATTATGAGTTATCAATATTCTGGAACACCCCATCATGAGTGCCAATGGATTTCTGTTTTGACTTAAATAACAGTGTCTGTGTATTTGGAAACATGTTCTGCTCATTTCTCAAGTGGACTATGTACTCTTCATGGACTATAAATTTACATGGACAAGTGCCTGTGATTGCCAGTGTTGCACATATAATTAGTTTCATGCCTTTATATAGTGTGTAAGACCGTATGGTAGTTTTCTTTAGTGCCAGTGTGAGTAGTACTGTATCTAGTTGTTTTAGGTGTCTTTATTTCTACAACTGCTGAATGACTATCCCCAGCAGGAGCAAAGTAAGTACATACCACTAAACTGTTAGCTTTTTTCTTTCTTTTTTGAGTAGTTTAACAAAATCAGGTGGGTTATAGGGAGTCTGAAGAGCCATCTGTATTTCAATCACTGCTGTTGTTTAAGTTAATGCTGATCTCATCTAAGTGCAAGTTTGATCTTGATACCCTGATTTTTTTTTTTTGCAGTATCTGATGCTCTTGATTTGCTAGGTTTTGCAGGCTTGAGTTAAATGTATTTTTGCTAGATGTGAACAAGCCGTACGGCATATTCTTTCAACTTATTAATGGGGAGGAATGCGAGTCTTACCTGATAAAGTTTAACCATTTTATATTATTTTGAGAAGTCACTAGGGATTATACCAAAGTATTTGAAATCTTGAAAGATCAATGTTGGGCAAAAAGCCTGAAAATTTTCTGTCCCTACAGGGGATAGAACGCAGGGTCTCTCAGCTTGCAAGTCTGAACATGCTCTTACTTCACCACAAGGACAATAACTTCACAGCAATTTAGACCTTAAACTGCTTGAACACTGTTCCCTATCTTCCATGTGTAAGTCTAGTGTTTACATGCGACCCTGACACACATCCCAACTGTTCATACTTCTTCCTTATCTATCCATATCATGTCATGATAATACACAGTTCTTGATGAGTATGAGATCATTCTTATATGATATCTCGTTTCTTTTGGTATACTGTTGACAATAAACACGAGGCCATTCTTACATGGTTATCTCAGCATTTAGAGTACACTTCAACCTATGTCTCTGCCTCTGGGTTACTGAAAACTTCTCTCTACAGTTATCCCAAATACCCTATTAAAACATCCTGCCAATATCCATCAAGTGTAAGTGAGTGGAAAGGCATGTTCTTCTATTTTGCATCATTAAGGGGAAGAGTGGGGGGGTGTGAGCCTAATCCAATAATTTTCATAGCTGTTACAAATTATCAAGAGACATGTACCACCGGGAATTTCACCAAGTACTCTGAAAGATTGATTCTGAGAGAAAAGTCCAGAAAAAACCCACCACTAGAAAATTTCCTATCCCTAATAGGGATCGAACTCACTGAATCTTCATTCCTGCCTCTCTAGATTTTGAAGACAGTTGAGGTGTGCACTAGCCAATACGAGGTGGGAAATGTGTTACTTATGTTTTGTTCATACAACTTTGGCTCATTTCTGATACGTGATTTGAAAGACCAGCTAATCCTACCTTTGAAGGCATTTTAAACATTTCAATCCTCTCAATGGTTATAGAGATTTGTGACTAAAAATAATAATAATAATAATAATAAGAGCATTCCTATAGCGCCTATTCCCCCGCTTTACAGAACTGATACATAGTTTAACTCCTGCGAAACACAGTAACATACACATCTCCAGTAATAACACAACACAGCTTTCCAATGTAATCAATCGAAACAGTCTTCCAACAACACTTGAGGAAAATCAGTTACATTTAATCAGGCATACTCAGTCTATAGGCCAAAATATTTAACAAAAAGGTAGGTTTTTAGAGATGTTTTTAACATTTCAACAGTAGGAGCACCTCGGATGTTTTAGTCAGATAATTCCAAATCAGTGGACCAGTGTATGTAAAACTTCTCTCTCCAAATTTTTTCGTTTTGGTTTTTGGCACTTCAAATTAGTCAAGATTTTCTGACCGCAGTGGTTCTAGATGGTTTATAAGGTTTCAGTAAATCGGATAAGATGGTGACCTACTGTGTAAAGATTTGTAGCAAACAGTGCTATCTTATATTTGATCCTTGCTCTTAATGGCAGCCAATGAAGGGATCTTAAAATTGGTTCACTTGGGTCCTTTTTTGTTTTTTTTCACAATTAATCATGCTGCATTATTCTGCATTCTCTTCACTCGGTCAAGTTTATCCTCAGTGATTCTAGCAAAAAGAGAATTACAGTAATCTAGCCGTGACAGGACAATAGCTGAAATTAGTGTTTTAGTTGATGCCTCATTCAAGAAAGGTCAGGGCACTTCTTCTTCTAAGTTCGAGATACAAACTTTTTACAAGATGGCTTATATGAGGTTTCACAGATAGTGTATTATCAAAGAATACTCCAAGGTTTTTTACCCTGTTGTTTAGATGGATCGTGCTTCCACAGAGAAAACTTCCACAAAATTCAGACAAACTTTCCATAAACTTTTGTAAGCGTCTTTTCTTTTTTTGTGAATTTGTTATGATTCATAAAAGTATGGATACAGTACATTGATGGTGTGATACAGGAGACAGTGTCAATTGACTATTTTACCATGCATAAGTGATTCAGACTTCTTACAGAGTGCCTCAAACCCATCATATCTATATCTTTTTAAAGAAATCACAGACAACAATGCAATCCCATGCCCAACTGTGTTAACACCATCGTTTTTTGCCTCATTAGACAATCCTTACATCACGTTGCCCAGTCAATACCCCCTGACACACTGCTCAAGCCATTATGTGTATAACTAGACTAGGCCTAGTTGTTGTGTGATAAACTGCAGATTGAGAGATAGACTCGCAAAAAGATAACAATGATAAAAGAAAACCTTCCCCATCCAAAATCATCTCCTTAACAAAAAAATTTTCAAAAGATGTGGGAAGGACGAATTTGACAAAATAATTTTGTTAAGGTAACAGCAACAACAGCATGACATATGGATGTGATTTCAATAACTCCAATCTGTCGTCAAGCCATCTATCACTGACAGCCTGGGAAGGGCCAACAAGCCTAAATGTGCTAGCCTTGGTTATGATGTCGCTGAGCAGCAAAAGACACCGATCAGAAAAAGCAGGGCAGTTCAGGAAAGAAAGATTACCAAAGAAGGTTTTATTTATTATGGACTTTGAATAATTATGTTCGTTTGTTTTGGTACAACAGAAAAAGACCTGACAAAAGCAACTATTGATCTAATCTAAGTCTACCGTCTCCCCCCACCCATATATCAGCAGTGAAGTGTGACTAACAGTATGTAGTGTGTGTCAAGGAAGTGATGTAAAAACCTTTTATGTTGTTGTTTGTGGAAAAAGGGAAGGGACGGGGCAGTATGAAGCCTAAGCCAATGGGGTAGTTCAGTTATATGTGTATATGAATCTTGCATTTTCAGTCTTGCAAATCGCTATCATCCATAACACATAACTCAATAGGCCTACATGTGCATGTGAGAAAGGAATGTAGCAACCAGGAAGTGGAAGACACACGGTGTACCACCAATCTCTTGGTCTTCAATCGAGTTTATTGTGCTAATTTATACATGGGCATGTCGTGTTACTGATATGAAACTGACGGGGAGAGGAAAAGTTTTCCACTGATGCTAAGTTTATGCAGATAAGCCCAGCCATTAATAAATATGTTGCATGTAAAGTCAAGTGAACTGGTCCGCATGTTGACTTCACCACTCTAGCCCAGCAATGGCCTATAGTGTTTAAGTCTAAAGGGCTACAACCTCCTATGGAGGAGATGATCTTTCATTCACAGGTTTCCCGGTGCTTTTACGGAGATTTTGCCAAGTGTCAGAAATAACCCCAGCTATTTTCTTACAACTTCAGAAGGTGTTGAAAGTTATGAATTGCATTCCTAAATATAATATTTTACCAACAACGACTTGTTTTTATCTGAAACTCTTCACTGAACTCATGAAAACCCTTCAAAATCATATGTTTCCCAGGTCTTTATTGGCCTTTAAGTAACTTAAAACATGGAGATGAAGTTGCCCACTAACACAACTGTTCTCATATTTTATATTAAGCCTATGAAATCTCCATGCCTGGCCAATACCTAACGCGCCACTTCGCCTGGCAGAATACATCATTGTGATATGCTTATTTATATTGTAATTATATAATAAATGTTTCTATGAAAAAAAAGCAAGAATTTTTCATTTGCATGCATGTGTGTATGAGAAAGTGATGTACCTACTTGCCCTCTTCTCTCTTCTTGTGCATGTCTACCACCCCACCCATATCAATGATTCCAAAAAAATATCCTCATACTCATTCCATATTCAGCATTGTCTTTTTTTTTTCAGATTTTGAGAAATTGAGTGTTCTCAACCTGTTGCTCAAAGTAAAACAATGAGGCAGATGTAGTTTAGCATGTAAAATTGGGATATATAAGTTAAAACTAAACTTTATAATGCTTCAGTAGGAAAACAAAAGATAAATGGAAGACCATAGTAATATAAACAATTCAGTTCATCAAAAACATGACTTAGGCAAATGTGGAATGAGCATGACAATATGACAAAGTAGTACCATTCCATGCCACTCTTCCTTATCATGGATGAAGCAAATTATGCTTAAAATAAAAAACTTAGAAAATCCTGTGAATCTCATAATAAGTCTAAGTGAACTTCCAAATGCAAACTGCCTAGTTTGGGTGAAATTTGACTTTGGTTGAGAACCTGGACTGAGAAAGCTAAGAGTAGAAAAATGGGTATTTACATGTGTGCATATTTGCTGCGGACGGTAGACAGCTGAGGTATAGGGCGAGCATGTAGCATCTTGTTGAGGGCCACCACCAAGTGTCTGAAGTCTTCCACCTTGTAGCCACTAGCTTTCACCACATCTCCTTCCTGTAGAAAACAGTGAACATGTAATGTTATCCTGTAGAAATTTTCTTTAATAAAGTACTAGAATGAGTCTTATTCTTTGAATGGGACTGTAGGTAAATGAACTGTACTGTCAGCTCACAAAGAGATTCATTCACCTTATAACAATAATGCTTTCAAATAACGGTTCATGACACAGGAGGAGATGTGAATTTCTTGATTTGAAAGTTTAGGTCTCAGTCTGGGACTAGACCCCAGTTTTGAAGAAATTACAGTGCTGTTTTGTGTTTTCTTTGTTCGCAGCAGCACTGAGTGACATTATTTCTTAATGAGATAATACATAACTTGAGTGTCCAACAGGCACATTTCTTTTGTTTTAAAGACAAGGGCAAAAATACACAAGATTATGAAATTTACACACCAATCAGGTTTGAAGTGCACTTGTGTAGAGACTATCACAGATGAAAATATATAGTAGGTACCTTCAGACATGCGCAAACATATTGACATCTTTGAATACCACCTTTTCTTTTCTTGTTATGACTGAATACTTTTCAGTGGTCAGACTATTATTGCATATATGAACAAAAGATAACCCAATCCAGAAAAATACCAGAAAGTAATGAAACTGACACCCAACAAAACTGACACCCAACAAAACCTATAAGCATAAATAAGCATATATAGGCATAGATCTATATATATATAAGCATAAATTAAAATTTTTGTTTCAAAATTAGTGTAGTCAAAGCAGCAGAGAGAACTCCCTTGGGTTTTGCTTTGAACCCTACAAAAAAAAAAGATTATGAACAAAAACATTATTATGAGTAATTCCTTTTCCTAGCTCTGATTAAGATTCGTCTACTTCAGGGGAATCCCAAGATTTAAGAGGATGACTTTGCAGACAAATCGCTATCAAGGATATCTATAATCAAATCTTCCAAAGCCAGTAAATGCATTTTAAGTGCTTTTGAAATGAAAAGAAATAGTTTCCCTAACATTCCATGACTTTCAAGCTTAATTTCTTTTTGAATGGATTGAACAAGAAATGCATCTCTAGATATACAACACTGCTGATGGAATGGTTTGGTAAAAGTGTTAAGCAACTAGGCTACAGGAAGAATATGTTAGAAGAAAACATGAAACTTCACTTAATAGATCAGTATCAGTATCAACAATTGCTTACCTGCCCAATAACCATGCTGATTGCTTCATGCTACTTTATAATGAAAACTAAATGAAAAAAGAAACAAAAAATAAGAAGCAAAGAAGCAAACTGGGTTAAGCAACTGAAGCATTACCCAGGCGCCTTCTTTTCTCATCTTCTGTGCAATGTACAGGGCAGCTGCTGCCACCATGGAGTCTCTCTCCATCACCAGGTCATACTCCATCAGAGACATTTCCAGAATGTAACGAGCCAAGGTCAACGTTTCCATGGACATGTGGGACACCTGAAGAGATGAAAGTGTTTATTACTTCTCAAACTGAACAGGAAATTCCATGATATTAAGTGAACCTTAATTCTCCCCTTTATTTGGTGTTAAACCTATTAACAAACTAAA
Source organism: Ellobium chinense (assembly GCA_033807755.1). Taxonomy (NCBI): domain Eukaryota; kingdom Metazoa; phylum Mollusca; class Gastropoda; order Ellobiida; family Ellobiidae; genus Ellobium; species Ellobium chinense. The sequence goes on along the minus strand of JAWQUT010000357.1, from coordinate 506,835 downwards.
GGTAGAAGATAAAGGGGTTTCAAGTTATTGGGGATGTCATGGCCAAAGGAGTACCAGAATCAGGGCCTTGGGATGCAAAATCTCATTTCAGTTTAATCTTGTACTAAGATGTGTGTTATAATACTGAATCAAATCACAATGTAGTCAAACATTGGTAACTCAACTGTGATTCTTCAGGACCATCTCATCTTGTTCAAGTTTGCCAAATTTCAAGGAATACTTGAAGCACCATTATAGAGAAATAAATTCAAATCTGAAAAATTTGATTGAGGGAACTGTGATTTCAATTTACATATGTTGAAGGTATTTGTGCTTAAGTGTATTTAAGAACATGAGTGGATGAGTAAAGATGTTGTCAGCAATGCTAGTGCAGGCATTCTCACAACACAAACATGCAGATGCTAGCCCCAACAAACTCTTTACATCAGCAGGAACATACCACAGCAAAGTTCATCTGGCTGCATACACAGCACACGGCGGTTTCAGAGCGGAGCACTTAGTTAATGGCTTTCGCTTGCCCCGGTCAAGCTACCTGCGCTCAGCTGATCAGGCAGCACCAATTTTATCCCGCCAGAGTGATAACATTAGTTTGTAAAATCATCTATTTACTCACAGTAAGTATCAGGCAGTAAAGAATGTTAGACAGATTGAGAGAGTTAATCATGATTATAACAACCATATGATTTTCATGCAGGTTTCTGAAACACTTTCATAAAGGAATGGGTCTGAAAAATGGGTTATTTTGAAAGAATATTAGTAGCAACATATGTTTTTTAAACACACATATTACAAAAACTGAAGATATAAATGTGGTCATTCAAGGATAGGCAGAACATACACTGGCTGATCTTTCTCGCACACTTAACTTCATGGTGAGGTGAGTCCGGGTGAAGCCAGTAGAGCTCAGATAAGATGATGTTGGGTTGTTGGCGGATGGTTACAGTGATAACGTTATTAGTTGGGTGTCTTTCATGCTGCAAGATGTTATATCCACAGTGCATTATTGTACCCACATTTCCTTTGGTCCTGATAGTAAGCTCCACTAGTTTTGCACTCTTACAGTACCTAACAGACACACCCCCCCCCCCCNCCCCCACAACTGAAGCTGGTTAGTGAGATTTTTACACTGTACAACAAAGACAATCCTGTTTACTCTTGTGGGGCCCCCTCCTTTAACTTCCTCATCTTGGGCTGTGGGATCAAGGATATGGAGCTTGGGTATAACTTTGAATGGAAATGTTTTTCTGTACAGTGTCATGTATGCTTGTATTTGATCCTTGATGATAGTGTGCTCCACAGGGTCTACTGATTTGTGTGTGTGATATCAGGTGGTGGACCTCTGAGTATCTTTTATTAAGTAGCTTAAACTTTTCCCTAATAACATAGGCAGAGTCAAGTGTGGCTTGATCATCGGTCAAGGAGGTCATGATTTTAAATTTTAAAATTTTTTTACTAGGATTAGGCATTACAACAGTTTATGTAACTCTTAATCTGTGATTTAATGCCCCAAGTTTCAGTGATTTCATAAAGTACAGTGTGTACCGATTGAAAATGTTGTTTTTAGGAACAGGCATTTAATTAGTTTACGAGTTTACATCGCTCACGTTTGCTCCGACATGGAATATGCAACATCTCACTGCAAGAATGTTTGTCAGCTTCATCACTGTCAATGTTTATTCTATAGTTAAGTTTCGGATTAGAATTGAAGTCTATACAAAGCCCGGGTTTCTTTTTTGGTGCTTTTCTAGTCACTGTACGTTCACCACATGCCATGCACAGTTTGTTTAGACAGTCAATGTGCACTGATATGAATGTTCCATTGCTAAAAGTGAGAAAAAAACTACTTTGGTCTGAATCTGCAAAGTGTTTTTATTACTTAAATCCTGCAAGCATCACAATAATTTGGAATTTGAAAAACATACATTAAAAGGAATGAATACAGTATTTCTCTTCTTTTCGAATTAAGTGACACTCTTAAGACTTCGATAAATCGTTTATCACAGCTTGCCTCGTTATAAGCTTTTAACACAACTTACTAGAATTATTTATCCAATGGAAGAACCCACCAGGAAGGTTTTGTTATCTTCCAAATTTTTGTTATGAATATTTTGGAAAAAAAACACCCATAAAATGTAAACAAAAATTATATGCACTTTTCAAACTGCTGTCAACAGTGAACGGACTGAGCAAACATAAGCGCGTTACTGGTAAGACAAGTACAGAAGCTAAGCTTTTATTTGATACCTTAAACTACTAGGTTTCTTCAGGCAGTAGGTTGATAAGTAGGCAATAAAATCGGTCAATTTCTTACTCACACAGAGTGAGATAACACTGTGCGCAGCCCGGTCAGCTGCACCTGTCAAGGCCGGGGTCAGCCGGTGATTAATTACCTTCGCCCAGGCGAACTAAGTGATCCGCTCTGGTATAGGGAGCAAGTCGCCGTGAGCAGCAAACACATACAACAAAAAACTTTTTACCACGAAAGCAATCCTCTCCACTGACTCTCTTCAGCAGTACTAATGTTAAACAATATTTTTTGCCTAAATAAAGGCTGATAAAAATTGCACAGGCTATACTAAAATCAGCTGTCACTGAAAAGGACAGAACACTGTGATTTATTCTAATTAGCTCTAACACCACTCTACACCAAAATAAAACTTGGTCAAAAGCAGCCTCTCATCCAGGAAAACTTTTCTTCATAGGCTTTACTGCAATTTTTAGAACACAGAAAATAGGACAAAACTACCTGTGTTTCAGCAAGTTATTCTGACTGGCACTGAAAGAACTGAGCATCATGACTGAGTCTACTGGCTCTGGTAATACAAAAAGTTGAAAACAAGAGCCCCAGCAAAACTTGATAAATGTGGATATGAACTATCAGATCTAATATTCTGAGTTGAATGATGACTCAGTTTTATGACACTGCTATGCCCTGACAGAGGGATGTGTGTTGCTCTTTTTGAACAAACCTTAGCATATCTCCGGAGGAAGCGGTAAGAGATGGGAATTCCCAGGTCAAAGTCCACTTTTCGCAAGACCTCCATCTCCATGTGGATGAACTGATGACGGTCAAAGGCATTGTCGCAAATGTATGTGAAGTCTTCAATCAAGGGGGGACAACGCTCCTGTGAACAGATATGAATAAAGCCATATACAATGAATGAAGATTCAATGATGGAAAAAATAGCACAGGCTTCAGAAAGTTCAACACAATATTATCAATAAATTTAATCCAAGCTGTTGTATTTGCTATATCTCATGCTGTGGCTTCAAGGGAAGGAGAAAATCGAACAAATCAATATGTGACCAGCACTGATGTGAATCTTGTGGTACCTCTAATTTGGTTTTTAGATAAAAAAAAATTCTACAAAAAAAAAAAAATCAGTGTCATGTGTGGCAAGACTTCTGTCCACTGTCCCAAGCAGATTTAAAGGCCAAAAGTCTGGCCAGATACAAAGTCGCACAGTCTGTGGTCAGAGGTGAGGGGCTTTGAGCTAGACAGGTCTTCTCATAATGCCTGCTTTTCAGGCACCAAAAATACATTAAGTAGTGTTTTCTCTAGATTGCAAGATTCTCCCCTTAAATTTCCAACTCCCCCTCAAATATTCATGAAATGTGCACTGACTCTCTACCGCCACCCACCCCTCATAAAAATAATGTTCCGGTGTGAAGTGTGTGACTGAATTCAAAATAGTTAAGTTTCCTTTCATGTCTCTTTTCTCCTTTCAAATCCTGGGCAGGTCTTTAAAGTTTCTTCTGTCTTGACAGTCCTTGGTGTCTGTCTCTTTGTGTGATTGTGAATGAAAGGTACATAAATATCTGTGAATATTATTTGCAGATGAAGAAAATACCATAAATGCACATGTAGACAACCAACTGTATCCTTGCATCTTAATGCTCATTTCACAACACCGATTATTTACATCATATGAAGCACACACTTTCCTATTGCAGCACCACTTTCACTGGAAAAGACACTCATCTTTTAAAATCCCAAATAATGCTAATAGAAACAATTTGTCAGGTCCCTGCTCTGACAGTATAATCCACTCTATAGAACAGGCCATAAGTTAGTAACTCACATCAAATTTGGAAGCAATGAAGACTGCAGCCGCACCCACTAGCTGTAGCATTTCCTTGTCGACAGTTACCCGAGACAGGTACATGTCAGTCAGCTTGACAGCCAAGTACAGTGTCTCATGATTCAGCTCAAAATTTTCCTGAATCTCAACCATCCAGTCAATCAATATTGCCCGCATGGTTGGTGTGATAATGCAGTCCTTCTTACTGAGGTAAGCTGGTATGACAAATATTTTCTGTGGAATGAAAGTTTCGAAGTGGCATGTGTTTCAGTCTCACTGTTCTGATCTGTCTTACTATAGGAGAAATATATATCTATAATATACATACGGGTAAACTATTTATCTCAACTATATTATCATTACATACAGTGTGTATCATTCTGAAATCCTGTCCCCTTTATCTGAATGTCAGGGTGTCAAATTGCAAGCCTAAAGCAACCACACTACAATGATAATTTCCATCTCCGATTTAGTTGTCAAGATCCACATCATTTTATGACTACTTTATGCTTTTGTAAAACAAATTCTGAAATCAGTATTAGTGGTACACAGCTATAAAAGGTTACATTTGATTTCTGATTGTTTACATGCAATGTCAGCTAATACTAAATAATTCTGTTTGCAGCTGCATAAAAATGCACCTATAATCCGTAAATTTAGAAATGGTCACACAAATCATTTATTTCCTCAAAGGCGGCTTGACCGATTTCTTTCATTTTTGGAATACAGTTTCAGTTTGAAAAAAAAACCTAATGAAAATGATTTTTTGGTATCATTAATTCCATTTAAAATAAAGATCCCTTATATAAGCTATATAAATTCATCCATTCTTAGCCATTTTAAACATATTGGTGTTTTACAATATGAGACTGAAGGTCAAGGAATTAAAACTTTCCGAAACGCATCAAACGTCACCACAAATAAACGTGTTTTATTTCTCATATGACGTCATAGTCTCTAACTGTTTAGTCACAGTAGGGGCGTGATTGAGCTCTGAGAGAAAATGTCATTGAAAATGAAGCTCTTAACACAGAAAATCGTTGTAGTGGCACTGTATAAGTATTTTTGTAAGGCTCCCACACACGGACGACTGTTCTTCAACATAACTAGCTCTGAAAAAAGAGTGATGCATGCATTTGGAACAACCAGTAGCACTTTCAAAAGATGGATAAAGGAAGCTAATGACATTCTGCCAGCATTCAACAAGCAAAGTAAGAAAAAAAAAATTAGTTTTGATAAAGAGGTTGTGCATTGCACCATCCTTGACTTTTTCCACAAGGAGGAGCTTCTCACTTTGAGGAAATTGAAAGCAAGATTACGTGAGAATAATGACATCATAATTTTCAAGCAAACGTTGTGGAAAACAGAGAACTTAGTTTTACCTTTCGTAAAACAAAAGGTGGAAAAAGTATCCTATGCGAAAAACCGCATTCTGTGACTGCTCGCTGCAAATATCTTCGACAGGTTCGAGAAAAGCGTGAACAAGGATATGATATCGTTTATTTAGATGAGACTTGGATAAATGCTCATCATACTGCTGAAAAAGAATGGATGTTTATTGATGGTGCAGAGAAAAGAGAGGTATCTAGCGGGAAAGGCCAGATGCTTATCATCACACATGCTGGCAGTAGAGAGGTTGGATTTATACTGCCGTTAAAATGAAGAACCTAGTATCTACGTATCTGGGTCAAATGGACATTTTTATATCGTTAAAATTGTTGGAAAATTTTGCGTCTGATAATCTTAGTTTGGCACCGATACCTCATTTTTAAAGGCGTCTATAGTAAAAATTGTATATACTTTTTGATCTAATGGTAACGATGCGACTAAACAGTTATTAAAAGAAACAGTTTTTTGTCATTTGTAGCAAAACATGAAAATGGTAGATACTAGGATCTTAATTTTAAGGGCAGTATACAAGGCGGCGAACTTGTTTTCAATTCTAAATCCACGGACAATAGAGACTATCATGGTGAGATGAACGGCGACATATTTCACGAGGGGTTGGAGAAGACTATACTACCGTCATTAGACAGATCGTCAGGTCTTGTCATGAACAATGCCTCGTATCATAATGTAATTGCCCCAGATGATAAAATTCCGACATCATCTGGCACCAAGCAAGTGATAATAGATTGGTTGGTGAAGAAGCATGTGCAGTTTAATAATAATAGCCTCAAACCTGAACTTATAGCCCTAGTGAAACAACAGAACACGAGAAATATATACAAAGTTGACAAACCAATTGAAAAATTGGGACACAAGTTTACGCCTACCACCCATCATTCCCACTTAAATCCCATTGAACTAGTATGGGCAAAACTGAAAAATGATGTGGGAGTCAAAAATTCAACTTTCAAACTGGATGATGTGATGAATATTATGCTTTCTACAATATCCACAATTCATCAACCTTTCTGGGAAAGGTATGGTCAAAAAGTTCTTCGAGAGAAAAAAAAATACTGGGAAAACGAAGGTCTGCACATCCTCTAGCTGTCTATCATTATAAACGTATTCGACTCCAGTGACTCAGAGACGCTGAGATATAGACATCACATTCACAAACTAAGGATAATTATAACGGTTAGCTTTGCACAGGTTTTTAAGTTTCACTTCTTGATATTGGCAAGTTCTTGTGTTCATATGAGTTCCCGCACCCCTACTTAAATCTTATTAACTGCAGGCTTCAGTGTGATTTTCCACCTCTTGACCTTCCGGTTTTGTGGTGCTAAACTCTTAATATGTTAAAACTTCCTTCGCCACACAAATTTACATAGCGTATATAAGGAATCTTTACTATTAACGGGAATTATGACATCAAAAAATCATTTTCATTAGGCTTTTTGCAATATGAAAACTGTATTCCAAAAATGAAAGAAATCGGTCAAGTTGTCTTTGAGGCAATCAATGATTTGTGTGACCATTTCTAGATTTACTGACTATAGGCACACCATTATTAAACTGTAACAGACATTTTGAGGATTTTGTTCCAAACAAAGCAAAACAAGCACCTCTCTGCGTTTGTAGTAGTCAAAAATATCCTGAGCATACAGTCCCATATTGAAGACATCTGTGTAATTCTCCTGATCAAAGGGCAAAAGACTCCGGTCCCCATCTTCATATTTGTCAGCAGGTGTACCACTGTCACTGTCTGAATCTTCCTGTTAAAAAGAAAATACAGTGGAATCCATTAGAAGTGAACTCACTTGATGTGACTTTGTGGTTGCAATGAACTAGTGCTGAGGTACAGACTTAATTCTTCTTGATTTTATATGGATGAAATCAACTGCCTTACCCTGACTTTTACATGAAGTGAACTCTGAAATGCAGGGCTGAAGGCCAAACTTCACAAAGTTGTGGTAGGATTTATCACCATTCTCATTCAACCCATCATCACCTCACACCTTTGCTCCCAAGTGTAACAAAACTCAATAGCATTGCATTGTGTGAATAGTTTGGAAGGTTGGAATAGGGTTGTGACGCTGAATCAGTCAAACGGTCTTGTGCACTGTGGACCTGCTGCAAGCTATCAATACACACAGCAGTACACATTCTTTCCATTTTTCCCCTTCTCTTTTTTTTTAGAGATGCTCTACTTGACACAAAGGCTTCTGATAACATCCCACTAACAGTATTACTTGCACCAGCAACACGCTGAATTTTGTCGGCCTTTCAAGAGATACATAAATTATGACGGGTACAAATCATGCCCACTGAAAAATGGTTACTGTAAATTCTGGTTGAACTGAACCCTTCAATGGTCCCGTACTGTTCACAGAAGACAGTAATTTATGCAAAATTGTGCTGATGGAATGTTGATTGAAATGGTTGACATGACGCTACCAAAGAGGTGGCAGGAGGAGGAGAGAAGAAACATGTTGAATATTTTCATATCCAGCACTGCTATGACAATCATGGCAAAAGAGACCAATTATAAACTGTGGTTCATTAATCAATAATAGCACTGCCTCCCACATAATGTCCTTTGCCACTTTCTCAGAATGGATTGTAAATAAGACCTGGATCCAAATGTATTTAACTAGCAGCTTAGAAAAAGAACCTCCAGTTTTAAACCATTTGGTTTGGAAAGGAATAAGGAATTAAAAACTAATTTTGACCAATTTCATCTACAGGTAAATTCATTTTGCCAGTGTACCCTCATGTTTCTGTAGGTTTATACTTCGTAAATTACTGGTGTCGTAGATGAGTGGAAAATCAAATAATAATACTTCAAATGTTGGAGATTCAATAACTTGGTAAAAAGAGGCATGCTTGAGCACAGCAACAGCTGCTTCTGTGAAATATGTATATAATAAAATAATCGACAATTGTCACAATACTTACAGCAATGAAGGAGAAGTCCTCCTCCACTCTGTCCACTGGAACTCTGAAACACAAAGACAGACTTCAAGAAGAGCCAGCCAGGAAATAACTTAAACTGGGAATAATGGTGACTGTCATGTCTGAGAATGGCCCCATGCATTAGACTTTCCTGCAATTCAGCTACCTCAGATTTTTCCTGGTAACTCATGCTTAATTATTGAGTGACGAATAATTCTTAAGAAACCTCCCCAGAGCTGAGATAGAAAATCCATTTTAAACACTGGAATAGCATTGCAGGTTGCGAAAAAAACAAACTTCTAGCTAGTAAATCCCACACGTTTTATTCTTGAATGATTTGAATTACATTTCAATTTCAATTTCTGCAAACAAAATGACACCGCTTTTCATTATTAAACACTGCACATATAAGTCTATGACCAAAGATACAATGGGAAGAGGGTTAACGAGGACAACCTCAAGTGTAAGTTACTGAATGCAACATAGGGAGATGAAATGTGTAGCAAGGCTTTACAGCTCTCCCAACTGATTAAAATAGATTATCTTTCGTCTAGTGTTTAATGCATGTTTTCTCTTAGCACATAATGAGAATGTCACAATGTCCAACTAAATGATTGCAGACAAAAAAAAACATTCAGATTTACAAAAGGATAGAGTCACCAGCTCAGAACATATATTCATTAAAACTTACATTTAGCTAGAGAGAGTTCTTAGACATTTGCACTACAAAGTACTAATATGACTGCCATCTGTCATATTCAGTACATATTGAATATTGATCCCGCAGCACAGTAGTTGGATATAAATGCATAAACGAACTGCCCTTTCTACAGCAGAGAGTGAAAATATACACTACCAGCTCTCCAATGGGCAAGCATTACAAAGATATAAGTGCAGATGCAGTTACAGCACATATCACCTAGAACACAGTCAGGCTCTGAATGCTGATGACTGTGTTAATATTTTGAGAGTAACAAGTTGTAATTGGTTGCCTTTATTCCTGGCTTTATCAGCTTCAGCAAATGGGTACAACTACAACCTATTGATTTAGCCCCTCTTTTAAAGATCATCCTTGGTACAGGAGCAGAAATTGATTAAACCGAAGCGGATTAATTTGAAAAGCCGCTTTATCTGAAAAGTTCTTCACAGTTCCACCGATTTTCCTCTTTGTATGGAAAAGAAATGGCTTGAATATCTTTAATAATTTTCTACATTCAGAAATTCAACTGGCTGGCTGAGAAATTCAGCAACTATTGGAAACGTGATTGTAGACTATTTTAATTTTACAGAACTCACATACTCTTAACACTTTTTTTTCTCAGCTTCAGTATTGTAACTCTACAGTCCGAATCTAGTGTTATAACATTGCACTTAGGCCACATAGAAGACATCTAGGCCACATAGAAGACATTACTTTCATTGTATTTTGCCTTGATGCTATTGAAGAAACAGGCACTCCTTTTATGACAAAACAGTTAACCCAAAATTATCTGTCCTGTCCTTTAAAGGAAAGTTGCATTGTCCTACAGACTATGTTAAATCTTACAATACCTTGTTATTCCAATAAAACTATCTAGCCAGTGTTCTGCGGACAGGTGATAACACGTCAGTATGAACTTTTAACTCCATTGTAAACGGCAGCTATGTCAATCAAAATCATGCCGAGGCAATAAAAATGCAGAATACTTTACCTGGCTTACACAGTCAAACCTTACTCTGAAACTGGATGACCAAAACCTTATTTGAAAGCTGAATAATACATAGTCAGAAAGAGATGTCTGTAGTTGCTGGACCTCAAGTGACATCATTTTTGCCACAAGCCTCTGCTATTCGAGGAAAGGGAATAACTCTTGAAACACAAGGGCAAATCCTGGTCACTCTGGCTGTTTTTATTGCGCCATATTACACATGCATGCAGTAACAAATGATCTTTCCTCGTCAGATTGTCTTGGTATGCACCATAGATAATTTTCAAAGGGAAAAAGTACTGGAAAACAGAAAATCACTTTTGATGTGTGTGTCCACGTTTAAATTTCAGATTAACCAATTGAACCTAATACCAACTGACTCTCATCTAACTTCCTCACCCTGCAACTAAGTTTTTGAGAGCCTGCTGATTCTTAGTTGATGCTGACTCTTGAGAGGAAGAGATCTGATCCACAATGCTAGAAGAGGAGGAAACATCTGATGAAGAACTGGAGTTCTGGGATGATGGAACCTGAATGTCATTTTTCTTTTTTATGTCTGCTTTTTTCTTTGCAGCTACTCTGTTCTTGTTATTGCTTATAATGCTTGTGGTGCCTTTTGTGCCTGGTTTAAGGACTGAGGTTTTCTTCTTGGTATCATCAGCAGCTTGGTCTTTTGTAGCCTGAATAAAATAAGATAAATATAAAAAAAAAAAATATGAAAAGGTGATTACATCTGACTTGAGTACTGTACATGAAATAATAATGCTAAAATCTTAAACAGAGGTTTGCTTTATTTCTACATTTGACCAAGCGGTAACATATCAGTGTTTCAATCACATGAAATATCTGCAATAAAGCCAATCTTTACATTTAGCTGAGCAAGCATACATTTGTTTGCTATATTCATTCACATAAACTGCAACTTGTTTCATTTCCTTAAAGTAAACAAAAAGTTTCTTTGAAAGGAATAAACTTCAGTGTGGTGAATTTCTTGACCATTATTGCTGCATCCCAAATAAGGAACAGTACTGTAAGATGTAAGGTCTGAAATTTAACAAGCAACATTAGTGCAAAGACTGATCAATACCACACCCTGCAGCACTTCACTTACATTAGTGATGTCACCAAAGGCAGCTCTTCTGGTCTGAGAAATTCCAGGTTTTCTCAGCTTTGCTTGTCCAACTTTGGCTGGGCCCTCTGCTAACTACAAAGACAAAGCATTAAAAAAGTCAGTTATAAATATGATCAAAAGTGTAAAAAAGAAACAAAAGTTCACCTATTTGTGATAGGACCTTTCGAATCACTCTTCTTCTGATGGCACTGTGCAAAGGGGAATCTGCAGTGAAGAATCTGCTCAAGGTAACGACAACTGTCAAACTGACAGAGAGGCTTTGTCATATTTTCAACACTTTCTTTGTTCTCCCTGTTTGCCTAATACTACTACAGGCACATCATAGTTCCTACTCTGAACATGAGTGTGCATCTGCATGTTCTGCTCATTATCACTTCCCTCTTCAACTGCTAGACTGTTTTGAAACAGATGACTTCTTTGCTTTCACCCCTTAAATTCCGGGCTATCCTGAAACCATACATATTGAAAAAAAACCCACAAATTTACACTAGAACTTCAATGGTAACCCACACAGTGTATCTTAAAATAAGTGTCAATCTTTCCTGATAGCACCACCTGGTTGTTTGTCTAGTCTAGATTTAATGCTGATGTTTGACTTGTTTGAGTTCGATTTTAATGTCCATTTTCAGCATCCCTTTAGGAAAGATTTCCACATGCAACGCAACCCGAAGCAATAACATAGCTATTTTCAAGACAGCATCAGTCGAGGCGAGCGATAAAAATAGATTGGGTCCATGTACTCATGTAGGTACATATCTGCCCCCATGACCCCTCACAACAGACACTCCCAAGGTCACGTCCTTCTACAGTATGAGTTGCATGTGGAATTCTTCCCTAGTTGGATATTAGGAGGCTTGAAATTGAATCTCCACTGGCTGCCAACAATCCTGAAAACAATATTCAAGGAGAATTATTACCACCAGGAACAGAATTTGAACCAGCAAGCAATCTTTCAGACCTAGAGATAAATGCTCTTTTACTCAGTCACTGTTCTGTTAAATCATTGTGATGATACAAAAGCTATGCTGTCCTCTTTGTAAGCAATGCAACCTTTTTTTTGTTGTACCTTTAATTTTACACCCCTTACCTAAATTCCAATCTTGACTTCTAAAGAGAACTGTAAGCTGGAAGAAAGTGGAAGAGGGGAAGGATTTCCATATATGCGCCTCACCACAGCCAATAGTGATCGAGTGAATATCGAACCCGGAAAAGAAATTCCACAGGAGACTCACATCCTAACCTGAGAGTGCTTAAAATTACAATCCAAAACCTACCCCTAACCCTAATGTCTGTCGAGAGAGAAGCAAAAGTTGTGAGTCTCATTCAGAATTCCTCCTAGAAGAGGAAAAAGGGGCAGGACTGTGCCAGTATAGTACAGTGTGAGTGGCAGGAGACTGGAAAACTCTGAGTTTTGATTAAGATAAAGGACCCAATGCATGCTAGTAAGTGATAAATTTAGCTTGTTATCTAGAACAGATGAGATCAACTTGTGACACTGACTTACGAAATCAATCTGGATTTGAATTCTGAATTAGATATCTAGATCTAGATCTAGGGTTTGACTAGAAAAGAACTAGACAGGTCCAGTCTGCCAGGAAATACGTTGATCTAGAGTAAATGTACCTCTCTATCTTAGTGTGAAGTGGGCTTGCAGGTTCCTGCACTGGTGATGTAAATAATATAAACTTCCATTCTAAGAGATTGTGAGCAGGCGAAGTTAGCTCGCTCGCGCCCCCCTCCCTTGTTGATATGTTTTCAATGCTTTGTGTTGACCGTTGACGTAACTTGCAAACTTCGTCACTCATGCACAGCCTTGCTGTTCATCGGCGTCAGAAAGTCTGGCGTCCTTTCGTTCTGTGGCCATCTGGCGTAGTAGTTGATGTAATAGGACCAGATGCGCGTTTCCGTGCTGACCTACTGACTGGTCAGTAAAATTGAAATGTATTGTTGTGCATTGTTTGGGGTAAACAGCGATCTGATTGGCAAGTGTACCATAACAAGTTATGATTGGTAGTTGGGTGCCTGTCTTTGGTCTTTGAGCCTGGCCAGCTCTTGAACTGGAGAGAGAGACGCGGGCCAACCCTCAGAGGTGTAGGATCGGTTAATTACAGTATTAAGTATTAAAGTTTCTTTTAGAGAGAGACGCGCCAACCCTCAGAGGTGTAGGATTGGTTTATTAGTATTTTATTTCTTTAAAAGAGACGCGCGCCAACCCTCAGAGATGTAGGATCGTTTAATTATTGTTTCTCCTAAAATCACCTTGCCGGTCAGAGCCTTGGTCGGAACCCCCCCATATTGCAGTTTCATTTGTTTCAAGTTTGCAGTTATTGTTTCCTGGCATTGGATACCAATAATATCAATACCTATGGATGTAATAAATCGAACGTGATCATCAATTGATGCAAAAGCTTCGTTTCATCATCATTGTTGTTGTCTTCGTAACTCGTCTCTTTATCTACCCTCACGCTTACCCACGCGGCCAGTATTGTCATCACCCACTACAATGACCACCAGGGCCCTCAGACAAACTTTGGTGTCAGAAAGTATGGGTTCTTGTCGGGGCCCTGGTTACCTACTAGTACTACTACTATACTTATCCAACGATCGACTTACCTACTACCTTTCTCACATACACCATCAGCCGGCCACTCCCTACATTAGCAATATCAAGCCTGTCTACTTTTGCAATACTGACCATACATACTCATGCTAAATGATATAATTTATTATAGACTAATTTGCCATTGTCATAAAAAGGTAGGGGAATGACTGTGAAAGTATGATGGATTGGAAGCTGATGTTAATTTGCATCATGTCATGAGCATAAAGTGTCAAGATGACAGCTTAGGGAGTGACTAGACTCGATCTAGACTATAGGAGTTTGCTATTCTCTTGTTTAAATCTAGACTTTCCTTTCTCCATCCAAAATATTGCAGACAGTTTTGCTGGAAACTCTCTCGGCCTTCTCTACTAACGACAGCACCGATTCCATGGCTTGTCTACGACTAAATGAACTGTATCATCAGTGCTGTCGTTAGAGATAGCCACTCTCTCTGCTGGTCTAGTCTCAAGTTTAGTCTAGGTCTAGGCCTTTCTCAATATCTGATGTCTAGTCATAGTCACTCATAGTGCTTGCCTTGGCCTTGGACATTGGTAACAATTAACATTGATACGGGTGGATCTAAGATAGGTGAGAGAATCCTGATATTGCCCGCCGCCAAAGATAGCATTCTAACAGAAAAACTGCAACCTTAGTTGACTCCAGCTAACCCAAGACACCGCAGTCTGGAGTGTGGATTACAAACAACACTAACACGTAACAAGCGAGCAGGGTCAGATGCCCGAGGCGATCGTGACATCTCATGAATGAATGATGAATGGAACGGTTGCTGGCTATGCCAAAAACTTACTCCTTTTTTAGGCCCAATTCCTCGACTGAGGGGGTCCATATTTTCCGACAGTTTCTTCCGGGCAAACATCCTCCCAACTTCTGGTTGCTTTGCAGCTTCACTCAACAAGCAGTGATGTGGCCTATCTCAGCTGGTCATGGGTGTGAAAAGAATGAGTTTGTGTTCACCACTCATTTACTGTTTGAAATTCGGGCAAGGGCAAGGTCGTCTTGGTTTGATTGGACACCCAGTCAGAGCAGAGCCAATCACCTAGCAGATGGATAACTCTTGGAATCTAATGCATGAGCAGGAAGAGTAGACTAGTTATCTTTCTTGGCTTATCCCGATGTTGGTGTTCATGGCTCCATTTATGAATTACAAAACTGCAGAATGTGATGACAACAGCTTCTGCTATGAAGAAGTAGACAGGCGTATAACTGGGACAGTTATAGACCTACTTGATGCTCTAGTCTCCTTGGATTTCTATTATTGTTATTAGAGACTTTCTCTCTCAGCGTGATGTGATAAAGGTCATTTCCGGTCTATTTTGTTTGTAAACAAAATCACATGCCACGCCTCCTCTTGCTTCCAAGTCTACATTCTTCTAGCCGAAAAGACAAATTTTAGATTTCCAGATAAGATGTAAAACATCGTTGGACTCAGACTTTACAAGTCTGCGTTTGAAAATGGTAAAATGTCTTGATAACAGCTAATCTATGTTTTCCAGCAGTCTGGCTGCTCAGAAGCAATGGCTGCACATTTTATGGTAAACGGTCGGTAGACGAAACTGCTTTTTGGTAAACTGCCTTTCGTGACTCAATAAATTCTGCCCTCCATTTCTCATCCAGCTTCCGGGACAAGGAGATCAAAATGTGTATTTAGGGTTAAGTGTTAATCTAATGGATTCAACATTTTCAAAAAGTTTTGACAGAAGATTTACGGAAAATAATGATGGAAGAACTGCTAGAATATCTCTGGCTACTGAGGTCATTGTGATACTGACCCATGATCATGACAAGTATAATTTACTCTGAATTACTGGGCTGCTGATATTAATAATAGATCAGTTCCAAAATGATACAGATAAAGTTAATGCATTCTTTTTTGCCATTTATGTTCTGGAAAGGTTACATCCTATCTTTTCAATCATTTTGCATTTTAAGCGTGTGGTTAGAACTAATGTTCTCAAACAAAAGGTCCTTTGAAGAACTAGTGAAAATATATACAGTCGACTCCGCTTAATCGCCCATCCTCGGGATCGCGGAAAAAGTGGGCGATTAAGCGGAGAAGCGATTAAGCGGAGAAGGTAATTTCGGCCATATTTTTGGTAATGGGGTTAAATTTCTTTGATGTCGTGTTTGATGTCACGCTTTGATGCCTTCTCGTCGTCAGGCTTAGGACAGACTCGAGTTTGACGGTATTGATCTCCGCGGTCTCTCTCATTGGCCACCTCACAGTAGCCCAGCAGACAATAAGGAGTAGGATGGCACGGTTTGGATCGACCGATCATTCACAAAACACGTTCTCTGATCTAGCCGAAATCTACCCACAGTAGCAGGTTACTTCTGGGAGTGCAGTAGTATATCATGTTTACTTTGAGATTCAGCTTTGTGGCCGGTTGGCCCGGGACTTGGGCCCTTTGATGGAATGGGGGCGGTTAGCAGTCACAGAGTCAAGAATGGATGGCCTTTCATCCCCACTCCCAGGCGCTACCTAAATCCTGGTGCAGCAAGGGGAGTCTGGCTGACCATTGCAGCTTGCCTTTTGGCCAGCACACCTAGGGAGTGGAAATGAGAAAAGGCACCATTCGAGGAGTGCCTGTGCAAAGACTGTATTGTTGTATGAAATATATAAGGGAGATAAGGCCTTTGCGCAGGCACCCCTCGAATTATAACCTTGCGTTCTCCTGCAAGGTGCCACCTGCCGTAGCCCTTAGGAGTCACTGATGCCACCGCAACTTTGAATCCACCTCCTCTGTGCTCGTTGAGGAATGGATTTGATGATTTGATGGGTGTGAAATTAAGGAATTAACCACAATGCACAAAACTGAGCCACATGAAATGGTACAAAGATAAAACTGAATTTCCCCATTCTTTCTTTTAAGTAGATTATATTTTTTTGGCAGTCATCCTGTACTTGGCCAGCTATGATCTTCTTACTAATGTGATATCTATCAGCATCCAAAGACAAAGACTAGAAATCATGCAACACTTGATTATACAACAAGTGTAGTGTAATGGTGATAAAGTGCAGGCAACCACAACCACGTCACGTCATATGTGTATGTTGGATTACTGTTAACCTTCAGTGAAGTGAAGCTGTTATGGGTCACATTTGTTATCACTCTGTAGAAACGTGCATTGCAGAGTTTCTACTCTCTTAGCTAACCAGGTGGATAAAGTGAAACAGTGCAATGTAGCTGTCACATGTTTGAACACAAGATGCATTGCCTACTTTTCAGAGTACACTTGTATAATGGGAGAAATTTATAGCTCAGCTGATACCATCTCTTATCTGTTCCTTGAACAGAACACTTAAAGGTGGTCTGGGTCATGGAGGCAGTCTTTTGCCAAGATTTTGTTCTGAAGTTTGATTATGGAGACCCTAGGTAAAGTTGATTGTATACATTTGTGCACCATTAAAACCATTTTTTTCTCCAGGATTATTTTGCACATACAGTTATTTGAGATATATTTGGCAGGTTTATATTCATTTGTAGAATTGCAATAGTTGTGTTGCAGAGTATGTTGCATCCTTAAATGCATTTTGTATCCTACCCATCACATGTTAGTTCTATCCAACCCGTCTCATGTTAGTTTTCAGTGCTGAAACAGGGTCTTGGTTGTGATGGGCAGTCATTTTGAAGTTACCATTATTTTGCACCGCTGCATGCGAATTTAATAGTTTTACAGTAATCTAGGACACTTTTTGAACTTAAGGGCATTTGAACTTTAGATCTGATAACCAGGATAGATGATAATGCTGCCCTGGCTAAGAGATTTTCACTTTATCAGTCTTCTTCATTCCTTTCCCAACTTGTCCTTGTTCTATTTCTTCACAAAGAAGACATAAACGGCTATTTTGGATTTAGACACAAAGAGGAATTTTCTTTCCTAACCTAAGAGATTAAATGTGTAAGTTAACAATCACCTGTCCATAGCTTCATTTGATGTGTTCATGGTGTGTGGACAAAAAATTGTCACTTATGGAAAACGACTGACGTAAATTGATATGGGTTCTTAGAGCGTCAACAAGCTATGATCATAAACACCTGTTAACCACGAGTGACCTCTGTTATAAAAGAAAGCTTTGGATATAATTATTATGTTGGATTTCATGTGGATACATTATGAACAGACCAAAGGTGATTTTTTCTCTTTTTTTTACAACAGATTTTGACAAGTATATCAATATAATATCATAGTGATGTGATACTACATTTTATCAATATATCTTCATTATTCTGTGATGTGTTAAGTTTCTTGAAATATATGTCATGTTTTTTATCAATTGCTTTTTCATTTATCATTTCATTGTCTAGTATTTTGCTTCTTAAACTAATGCTCTTACAATATTTGTGCATGTAACATGTTCAGGCTTATTGTTCTGCTCTCAAGATTAAATTTCAGTGCCTTACCATTGTGAAAATGTGATTTTTTATTCTTCAGTGTGAATATACAGTAGTGTTTTCTTGCAGTGTGGCAACAGAACACACAGGGAATACTCATCACAAATTTCTGTGTGTGCCTGATGAAGAGATTAATCATCGTTTTAATTTATAAATATATGTGGTAAATCCTGCCTAGTGATGAAGTTTCCATGACAATTCTCAGTATCTCATAACACTCTTCTTGTATGTCCAGTATTTTGCTTTACTTCTCTTTTTCAAATCCTCATCATTAGGTCTGTTGGTGCATAGTATCCCTGAAGGTGCTGCTAGCGATGCCAGACTTGAACACAAGCTAAATTAAACAAGCTGCGGTTTAGGGCCTTGTAGTCCATTGAGATCCCACAAAATCTGAGCAAAACAACTTTTTTTTTTGGTGGGGGGTGTCTAAAATGGTTTTATTTTCTCATATATATACAAATAAACTCACATTATTTAGATACTTCTAAATAATTTGAAATGGAAGGATCTGACTATTTCTGACATTGACAGAGTCCTACAAGTTATAGATTATGCACATTATGAAATGCCAACAACAGGATACCAAGCATGTTATGTGTTAATGATTCAGTGGAGTTTGTAATATCTAAATACATATTTACTGAATTAAGAGGTATCTTGCATTTTCAGTATTTGTATGATCCTTTGCAACACTCCAGTGCTGTAACTTTTAAATAGGGAACTCCTAGGCTTTCATTAATTTGGGCCTTGCTAAATGTACATCCAGCTGTGACAACCATTCTGTCAAACTTTTGACTTAATTCTACAAATGAGCTGTAGCGGCAAAGGATATCTTTCATAATTTGCCACATTTCCTGTCTCTTCATTGGCGCTAAGTGTTTCCCTGTTTTGCTGTCTTTCCTCTGCCTTTGCTTCTCTGTAAGTATTTTGAATAAAGTGGGCATTTATGGCTTGTAATTTCATTTAGTTCAGATTCCTCATATAATGTAAACTGATAGAAAATTAGAAATGGTGTCCTTGCTGAATCCTCACTAGTTTAGGAATTTTTTTCACGTTTCACAGGACGAAATGAGGGTTCCTACTCCTGAGGCCACATCAGAGGCTGTTAGTGAAGATCTGAACAGTTATCTTTTAATTGTGTCCAACAGTTCACCCAAGCTGGATCACAGGAGTAGCCAAAAACCTCCATCAACACCTCGGAAGAAAGCCCGGGACCAGGTGAATGACCTGTGGGCAAGGAAATGCTTTAGTTGGTCTAACAATAGAGGGATGCATTTTGGCGCACGACATTGCATTACACTCTTTTTGACCTCGGAACTACAGCAAATTTTGTAGGCACTATACCTGATCACTTCTGCCTAGAGCTTGGTTAGAGGCAGGGTTTTAGTTGTAGGGTAAAGAAAAAAAGCAAACTTAAGACAGTCCCTAGACATTGTCATCATCTAAGAGTAAGAACTCTGATGTGTGCTTTCTCTGTTCAACCATTTTCTGCATACCTACTGACCACTAGGTGAAGAGCACAAATTTTCTGGCCACAATAATGCATGCTGTGGAGAATTCAAATTCAAATTTCTTTATGTCAATTTTTTTCAATCATTGTTAAAGACTGTCTTTGACAGCTTTATGAAAATTAAGTATAATTTATGTATGCACCTAGAAATTGTGTTTGTTTTCACATGAATGAACAGCAGACGCACACATGGAGGCCTTGAAAAAATTCAACCTTTACTTTACTGGTATAAAGTTTAAATTGTTGTATCCAGCCATTATGATGTTGTAACTTGTAGTCAGCTTAATCAGCTTGGAAGCTGAGAAACCATGTTTACTCAATTTACTGCCTTGTTTAACTAAATTTGGCTAACTTTAGGTAATATATCTTTATACTGAAAACTTATCTTGTGATCTGTTTGATGTTACACATTTAAGTGATACCCATTCCACTGATTTGTTTGTCATATATGTATGATTGCTCTTCTCTTTTCTTCATGTAAAATCAGTAGCATAACTCTTTGTTAACAGGAGTCACTGGCTGAAGAACTCCAACATGCCAGTGAAATGTCTGGATCAGGAGAAGCTGACAATGATGAGATAGTTAAGGACTTGGAAGCATCTGGTAACTCAGGCTCTATCAGAGTAGAGGTAGGCTGAAATTTAGGTTTATGGGAACATTTCCAACAGCAGGAGAAAGGCTGGTAGCATCAATTCATCCGCCTGACTATGAAAATTGCTGCTTTGACATCAGGCTTGCCCATTCTAGTCAGGCATATATACTTCTCTTGCTTTAGAGGGTGGAGCTGATTTGAGTGCATGTGTATGTCTGCTGTGTTTTTTTATTCTGTAACAACTTGTGCTGTTGGAACTCTGAATTCCTGTTTGCTTGCATAATCACAGTTGCAACATGCCAACGAATACTCTCTAATGACTTACGACATTGTTAATATGCAAGCAAAAAAATCTGAAATTTTAGAAGCGTGCATTGTCACATAATAAGATAATTTAATCCATTAATAGAACTGCAGTTTTATTTTATATGTGCCTTTTGAGTGGTTAGTAAATTGCTATATTATGACACACACAGGACCTTTTCATAATAGTAACACTTATTATTATCAGTACACACCAACAACATTCTTGTCATGTCAAATCAGAAATAGGACATGGAGAATGGTGATGAAAGAGAGAACAAAAGACAATAGTACAGTACGCCTCTGCAGCTGTTGTAGTTTTGGGAATGGTGGTTATGGTGGTGGTGATTATGGTTAGTTATGGGTGTGTTGGTGTTGATGGTGGTGGTGGTTCACAATGATGATGATGATTGTAGGTATGGTGGTGGTAGATGTTACTGTTATCAAGCATTATGAGAAAGAGAGTTTACAAACTCCATTAAAAGCATTTTAAGGCTTACCTGTGACTTCTCCAAGTCACATACCCACATATTATTACCACCCCTATTCATGTAGTGTCACATAAAGTGTCACATTTTTTTAAGTGCCTCTCAAAGGCAGTACAGGGATATAACTGTTAGACAAAACTGCATTTTCATTCTCACATCCCACCGATTTCTCAAAAGAATTGGTTTGCCCCAAAATTCCTTCTTCCTTGGTCAAGCACAGTCTGGAATGGAAGGAAAAAAAAACACTCTTGTATGTAAAGCTTAATATTAACCTCCGTTTGACTGTGTCTTACATTAATGTTTTTTAACACGTGTGGATCTTAGATTCAAGACTTGGGCAATGAAGGAAGTTTCAATTTCACTACTAGTACTCTCCGGAAATGTAAACAGCTGGTTCTTAGGCCCTACTGGGGGCTTTTGGTCTTTGTAAGTATTCCAGCATTGAGTGACTGTATTGTAGAACATTAGATTATTATTTTTACCATCTGTGAGTCTGTACAGTTATGTTTCATTGAAGCTATTGTCACACTGGGAAATTAAGTATGAAAAATGCTGCTGGAATCTAAATTGCACAAGCTGTTTATGAGTGAAGAACAATTCTTTTATCATTTGAAGAGTATTTTCTATGACCCACCCCATTGCAGAGTAGTTATCCACATATAGTCAGCTAAAGCTATTGAGGAAAAGTTGGTGATCTGGACTTTAAAGTGGCAGCAGTGCTGTGACTGTGAGCTGTCAGTAGCAGTGCTGTGACTGTGAGCTGTCTGTAATAGAGTGTATGATTCGGCCTGCTTTGTTGCTTTGTTGGTAATCATGAAAAAAGAGCTTATATTATCACCTCAGTGCAAGAATCCTGCAACAAAAAAATGTTCACAATTTTACAAGAGAGCATAAAACTGAATTTATGTTGACACATTTAGCAACTCTGTTTATACAGCTATGAAACTATGGAATGTGCAGTTTTAAGATTTTAATACATTGTACGCTTGTAAAAACCATATGTAGTGATACAACAGAAAAAAAAGAAAAGAAAGCAACAACTAAATTTGAAGTACTTACATATACAGGGGTCTTTCATTGAACTGACAATATATGCAACAATTTTCTGAAGACCAGACTTGGAGATCATTTCAGTTTTAATGATTTCAGATTGGCTGGCGAGGTTTCCATAGGGAGTCAGTGTTTGCCCAGCGATTACGATGGCGGTGCTTGAATATCATTTACCCAACTGTGATTATCTTGCTGCTGTTTTATACATACATGTATGAAATTCTGGCCTGTGAATGGAAATTGAATATCACAACAGACAGTAAGGTAAGAATATCAGTTATACTTGTATTGTTTGGTATGTTTGGAACTAAATTTTCTGTCTGTAGAAAATAATAGGTTTTATCCCTAGTCTCTTGGGAGGGAGGAGGATGGTGCATTGTGCAGTTATAAGTGAATATACGTATGTGGCTTTGCAGCCCACACATGTAAGCTCAGAGATGGTTGAAGATGTGGCTAGAACTACTAGTTTATAGGTTAAAGTTAAAGACTTTGTTTTAGGTCAGAATCACTGATGCATGTTGGGAGGGGATGGTGATGAGCCTCTTTTTTAAAGAAGAGCTCCTCTTTCTGTCCAATGGAAACTTGTGCGAATGATAATAATCAGAACATGAAAAGGACTTTGGTCTTGTATGCACCTTAAAGTGCTGAGATTTGCTGAGATGGCACCTAGGTTTGTGAAAACACATGAACTGGCATTCTGATGAAATGCACCTACTCTAACTGCACAAGTAGAATAGCATAACCAATCATCTTCAAGCAAGAGCAAAACAAGTCTTTTGAAACACATAGATATTGTTATTCCCACAAGCTGGTAGTGCTCGTTGTTTGCTGCAAAGGCCTTTAAGGCTACAAAAACCATATACACCTATGATATCTTTAGCAGTAGTGTGGATGTTAGATTTGATAGTGATGAGATAACATTGAAGCACTTTATGATGATTATTTTTTAAAATTATTTTATGAACATTTGCTTTCGTATCTAACAGCTGTTGATAATACTCGTGGGGAAATTGTCACAGTTCTGTTATCAAATTAAGATTTTTGTTATCTGTATCCCAACAGTTTATCTCTGTTGTTTTATGTGTTTATTATGCCTCTATATGTAGACATCATTAGGTCACTGACCCTTTCAGTATATTGTGTCAGTGCCCTCTACTATACTAAGCCCAAGGCATTGTCCTGAGATGTCCTGACGGCGTGTGCCTCTTGAAACAGCTGGGTACTGTAAAGCACAACGAACAGTCTAGTCCACTTATTTCGACATTGCCTATGTCGACATCTAATGCAACTTGACACAGTTCTTAAGTTCCAATCTGTTCCTTCTTTATAACTACTAATGATTTCTTCTGTTTTGACATGTAATTCCTTCATCTCCTTTTATATTTATATCCTGCTAGCATGACTTGTGAGCAACCCTTGGCCATTTTGCTACTAACTGCCAAGTCCAGCTGATATGTTTTGTTTCTCAGCGTTAATTAATCAGTGCCCCAGAGCCATTCCTGTCGGGTGGGGGGAGAGAGGGGGAGATGATGAACAAAGAAGAGGTAGTGCATGTGCTGTGAGATTGTTACTGTGTGCACTTGGTAATACATGTACCAGTAATTACTTTCTTTCTCTTTCTATACTCATGTGCTGTTGGTATTAGAACTACACTGCCTTATTTATCAAAGATTGTTCCCATACTGATGACCTGTTTTTTTGACCAATGACTTGTCTGTTTTTCACCACCATTTCTTATTGTGACCTCCTCTTTACTCAACATATTTCGTGGGGCCTCTGATGTTGAGATATCCCATTTCCACTGTATAGTCTCTGAAAACCCTTCATATTAGGTTATGGAGGGATTTTGAAGGGTGTGAACAGTATTGACAAAGTTGGAGATCCAGGATAAAATAGTAATGGGTTCAATTTCAGTCGTGTTGTATATGTCATAGGAAAGTATTTCCCTGTTAAAGGGGTCCCAAGTCAAAATTATTGTTTGAATGCTAGTTTTCAGCTACAGCACAGTTGTGAGCAACACATTATTCAGCACCAAGCATTATGATGAAATAGGCACCTACATTTTAGCTATGCCTTTCACAAAATGATTAAAGTATAAAGCCTCCCCCCCC
>JAWQUT010000357.1:452386-468305 GCA_033807755.1 Ellobium chinense | reverse complement strand
AGTTCCTAAGAGATACAGTATCTACGATTCTGATTCCTGTCGGGATTATGGATGCATGTACAATACAGTGTCTTCAGAAATTTGCAATTTAGTGGCTTGCCATTATGTGGGATCAGCAGTGTAGGCAGAGTTAATGGATGCTTAAGTAATGCCTATCATGTTCAAGATGAAAAGGATTAATTAATGTGCACATGGCATTATTTGCTGTTTACCCGAAGCAGCGCTGAAAGTAATACAAATTTGCAATGTAGAAAAGACTGAAGGAAAAGTAAATAATGTCTAATTAGCACCTGCCTCGTACCAGAGAGCAGGTACTTTCAAACTATTATGGCCAGCATACCCTGGATTCACTCCAATCAAACTGTATAAAATCAGTGCCAGTTATTCTTGCTGCTGAGTTAGAGTACTCTGTAGATACACTGGCATGGTAACGAGAATGAATGAAAGTGTTTCATTAGCACCAATCTCTTTCCATGCGGCAGGGGTTTTCAGACTTTCGTGATCGGAATACCCCGAAATCAACTGCAGTCTGCATCTCCAGTGCCAGTCAGTGCCTACAAAATGTGCAGCTTCTTATTACATTTCACCAGTCGCACGTGATCCCTGCCAGGCACAAAATTTTGAACATGGATATTAAAAAACAGAAAACAGCATTGGAGGCAGGCTGATGTCAATCTCTCAATTTTCAGTCACTGTTATAGTAGGCCTACATATCATGCATGTACAGATATATATTTGACCACGATACACACCGTGCATATAATTACACCACAATACATAATCATGCATATCTATACCCCATGCATAATAAGATCATTATACGACAATACAGAATCATGAATTTTGCCACAATATATACCATGTAGGCTATGATATAGGTAAACCATAATACACACTATGCCCATAATTACACCAAAAATACAGAATCATTAATATTTGTATTCATATCATGCATGTAATTATCCCACAGTACACAATATGCCTATAGATCATATTCCATAAGAAAGCGGAAGTCACGAAATGCTAAGGAGGTCCAGTTGGTGGGACGTCTTTCTACACGCACCTCCTCTTT
Source organism: Ellobium chinense (assembly GCA_033807755.1). Classification (NCBI taxonomy): domain Eukaryota; kingdom Metazoa; phylum Mollusca; class Gastropoda; order Ellobiida; family Ellobiidae; genus Ellobium; species Ellobium chinense. The sequence continues at coordinate 467,233 of JAWQUT010000357.1, read as the reverse complement.
TGCCTATATTATCATTTATATCATCATATTCTCTCTCTCTCTCTGTCCTTTTTTTTTAAACATAAAATGTGACGCATAAATTGAATCATGTCATACATCAAACAGTCTGGCCCAACGTCTTGAATACAAAGATATTTAGAACAGCTACTAGCGTAAGTGAGAAATTTGAAAAGTAAAAATCGAATCGAGGTTGCTAGTGTATACAACAGGCATAATTATACAACAACACATACCATACATTAGCGGTATTATCTGAAGAAACGAAATCTATAACACAGTAATTGCCAGTCGATCAGATGTTCTCACTGCTTAAAGGCTCGCCTAGGATATAAAAGGAAAGAAGAAACATGATAGAACACTTCACTCATTTGAATTCAATCGCACGCTTCACATCTGATCGCAGATTTTCCAAACTGTAACATGTCATGCTGCATTGAGACTTTTCAGATTGTTTGGTCATTGTTCCCCCCGAAAGCTACGATTATGAAGACTGATGTAAAAACATCTTGTACAGTATTTGAAAGAAAAGAGAAAATCCATTTGAGTCCAGGGAGTATCCACGGCCGTTTGTAGGCGGGGCTTGCCTTATGACGGTAACGACCAGATAGCGCAGCTTCAAGAAATTGGTATAGACTAAGCTACGTGGCACAGCTCAGAATTTTGACTGTTATTCTGTACGTTCAGTTAATAACTTACAACGTTTAATTACTAGGGTGTATTGCACTTGAAAGCATCATTATTTCGGTTGTGATCCCTTTAATTACTAAAGTTAAACTATGTCAGATGGCCATTGCATTCCTTAAAAAAGATTATCTCAAGGAGCAAACCTATAGAGCAAGCTTCCATCATCAGTGTTCACGCCCTAGTGAATTAGAACTCTGAAGTAAGCTTCCCAACTTTCAAAGGGGCCTGTGGCCGTATGTATAATCCTGACGTTAGTTAACGCACTGCGGTAACCACGGGAAACTCCCAAAAGAATAGTAGTGTTCACTGTGGTTAACGCAATACATTAACTAACGTACGGATTATGCATACGGCCGCTGGTCTGTTCGTGGGCTTGGGATTACAGCCTAGGCAGCATTGCTGTGTTAACCCTTGTGGGGCCAGAGACATACAGTAATTAATTTTGTACGCTCTACAGTTCGTGTGGGCATCGGATTATTTTATCAGATCCTGCCTAACCAAAAGAAACGCAAGATGGATTGGGAGATGTCCCGCACTGCGGGGTCCGAGTTAATAGCTACCTGACCAGCGGGGTACCTGAGTCGCGTAATACGTATTCGAGATATATCCGGGAGGTCGAAGTAGAATCGAGTTGACATCGATACCGAGAAATGACTTTAGAGATCAATCGGTACATTTTAACAACACAAAACGCGACTTGCTTGGGGAAGACTGCTATTATCGTCGACGGTTACATGTAAAGGGCGCGGAAATTTGCGAATACTCTAAACCACCGCTGCCTAGACTAGATTTTAACTGAACACATCCAAAGGGTGTAAAAAACTTTATTTTAAAGTCAAAACAAGACCACTGCCTAATATTGCAGGACCTGACCGAACTCAAAATGAAATGTAAAAACGTCCCGAAACAGATGACAACGAAAACAAAAAGAAGAAGCTGCAGTCAAAGCTTGAGATGACAGCACAGTTAAGAAGCGGACACTGCACTGCTCTTTGAGTTTCTAATATCAGTGTCCATCATCATTAATCTTGAAAATTCCTAATGCGGCCGCACTAAGTTGCGACGGTCCCAAGCCCGTAAAAACACAGAGGGGGAATCACCGAATACACACGGCAAAGATATAATCGAATACGTACAACGCGACTCAGGTATCCCGCTGGTCGGGTAGCTATTAACTTGGACCCCGCTGTTCAGGTATATAGCCGATAGATTCACACACTTAACCGATAAAATAACTTACCAAATGGAGGGATGAAAGGGTCTAATCAAAAGACACGGCCAGGCAGAGTTAATACACTAATCTCACTGAGATAATCAATGAGTCTGAGATCTCTGTAAGCTTACATCGTCCCTTCATGGATGTTGATATGTCTCTTTCTCTGTCTGATTGATTGTCCACGTTTCTGAATGTTTGTCTATCTGTCTGAATGTCTGTCCATTTGTCTGATTGTCTACCTATTTGTCTGCTGATGGTAATTAAATTATCTATTCATATTTTATAACAATTGTTACTGTGGGAAATAAAGATCTGAATCCGAAACACGTATCTGATTTTCTGTTTACGTCATGAGACAATTCCAACTTCTTCTAATCGTAACTTTCTCCATGCCCCGTATTAGGCGGAGTCGGCTGTATGTTTTCTCATCTTTACAAGATACCAAACAGGGTTTTGCGTTAACACAGGAAAGGCGGGGATGCTCAGCATAGTTTGATAACCCCTGCGCCAGTCGCACAGACCCTTGGTGTTAAGATTTTCTAACAAGCTTATCAATGCTGATGCGTAGTTAGAAGGAAATTCAAACACATGGTAAAGCATGCCCTGTACTGTTTAATGCAGCCTTAGTATTTCGAGGTTTAATGTCATATGCTGATCTCAAGTAATTTAAACATTTAACTCACAGCGATGATGTGAAATAATGTTGAAACAGCACTTGACCGATTAGAAAGTCTCGGCTCTTAGCGACGTTACGCAAATCGTGGCCAGTGTTAGCCAGTTAGGGAGCTTTTGTTTTCAAATAATGGCGTAGCGCGCGACTGTTCAATGTTACTCACTGAATGGCACAAAATTTAAGCGTGAGAATGAAAGCATGGCCCGATATTTTCAGTTCCCTCATATTTCTAATCCAACCTCGTTGTGGGCGTTCCAGGCCTAATGGTCACGAAAACGCATGAAAGCTAAAAAATACGCTAATTGTTATTTCTACATTGATCTACAGGGACGTCATCTAAACACTTGTACCATTCTCTACAGTAGGCCTAGAAGTCTACCGAAGTCAAACAGTGGCTCCCAAAGGGCTGCCAGTTTGACCAATTTAATTCGAAAGATTGCACAATTATTAAAAAGTGGCCTAAGCCGCACGGTTTGTTTTCGTTCCTGATGACATATAACATGAACAAGCTGAGAAAAGAGCGGTTTTTAGTATAGGTTCATAGATACTGCAATTTGCTTCGGAAATAAAGACAGCACTCTCAACTCAACAATTCCATTTCTGGCTCACATTCGGCCATTTTCTTGTTGACTTTGTGCATGACTGTGAAATGAGCTGGCCTCCCCGCTTGAGTTCCAGAGGTGGGCCGTTATTAACAATTTAAAATGTCTATTAAGATTAGTACCTATGGCATGAATATCGTATATACTAAATATCGATACTCTAACATCAAATTTTTAAAGGCGTAATTTATGCTTTCTCGAGCGAGGTGTTGGAAGTCCATTTCCTATCCATACCCCGCCTCCAAGATCTTGGTTTCTTTTGTTGCGGAAAGAAAAAGCAGCTTATTGAACTTTTGCTGACCACCCCCCCCCCNCCCCCCCCCCCCCCCTAAAAAAAAGGCAGTTATGATAATCATCAGAGAGAAAATGACAGAAATATGCGGGCTTCAACTTGTGCTTAAAAATTCATATAAATAGCAGATGACTGAACTGATTAATTGGTCCTTGACGGCGGTTATACTAAATGAGAACTATACAATTCTTGCAGTAATTGAATTTCCTTTCCAATAGCAATCAGAGCATCGTTCGAGCATTTTAAAATGGAGGTGAACGGCTCAATTTCAGTATAATCTGATGTCTGAAAAATATTTCATGTAAAATTATTAAGATAATTTCACCACTCTCTCTCTCTCTCTCTCTCTCTCTCTCTCTCGCTCTCTTTCTTTCGTTCTCTCATTCTCTCTCTCTCTCTCCCTCTCTCTCTCATAAGAGAACCAGTCTTTATTATGTATATCGGATACTCACGGTTAGGGCCAAAGATCTGAAAGATTCAGTATCGATATCTATTAAGGTCCACCTCTATTCGAGTTATTCGAACCTAAATAATTTTAGAATGACCAGTTACATTACTCGAGCAGAAGTCAACACGGCACAACAGAGAAGTGATTTGTATTCCTCGACTGAGATTGAGAATGAGCCAGTCTCAGTTTCTGAAAAATAAGAGATCAAGGAAAAAGGATGGTCATCTGAGCAGCGGCTCGTCATAATACACCAAAGTAGACCCACTAAGTTCTACTAGTCTAGACTAGACTAGATCTATCTAGATCTAGAAGTTTGAAGGCCACAGACAAATGCGATTCTCAGTGGAAAGCTTGCTTTGTTTTCCCCGCGTGCTGTTCGCTTTCAACACGACCCTCTCGACACATTAGAGTTCAAAAGATCCTTCTAATTAGTCAAATAACGCAAAGAGACATTCTGGAAGCGAAATGCATCTCTCGGCAGTGACTGCCTTGAATCTTTTCTTGCGCGAACATCGTGTCAATGAAGCAGCCATCTTGACACAACAGCATTTTAACTTCGAAATCAGCAATAATCAAGCTGTGTTGTTCCTAGTCTCACAGGGATTAGCATTTCGTGGAATTGAGGAATCCAAGACAAGGAGCAGTAAAACTAATAGGGGAAATTCTGTGGAGCTTGTCCGTTACTTTGTCCATTTCAGTGGAAATAACAAACGTCTGTAAGATAAACGCTCAACGTTTTCTGGACAAAATCCCGATATTCTTAATGATGTTCTTAGATCTAGACTGGAATAGGTGCATATTAAACTTATGTGACGTCGCACTGAGGGAAATCAAATCCGGAGTCCATTCATACACATAATCTCTGCAACTTGATTTGTTAGATTTATGCCCCGTGATTTGGCTTACCAGCGGTACATCCGTGTCAGTCATGAAGAGAGCAAGTATATGGAGCTACAAGCGATGTTAGAAGACATAGTCAAAGAGTACATCTTGGTATGATGAAGCAACAAAGGCAGCTCAAAGACTTCTATGATTGATGGAGCATGCTGATAACATCTTTCTTCGCAAGATGTAGAAGAGAATTTTTCATTTGCCAGATGTCCTTACGAGTATGTTGTAGATTACCTCATCAAAGGTCACTGACTTTAAAATTCACTTGCAGGACGTGAGATTTGGAAGTTCTTTCTTCGAAATATGGGAGATAGTTAAATTGCAATGTAATAATTCATATCAAGAGTTCGCAAGACATCCTCCAAGCTCAGTCTTGACATGGGATATCATTTAAAGTCTAGCTAGGAAACACGGAAGGCTCTTATAAATGAAATTGTTGACTTGCTTCAGAAAAAAAAGTTGTCTATCCTCTTTAAAGACATTGAATTTTTTTCACCTCTTTGTTGGACACAGTGAATGCAATGGATCTGATGGAGCACTGCTAGCCATCTCTAAAACGTGAAGTATGTCTACAGCTGTCATCACCAGTATAGCATGAGAACACTTTCAGCACGGTCCGTCGCATTAAGAATTATTCAAGATCAACAGCTGGACAAGTAAGAACAAAACAACTTATTATGCTTCTTGCTGTGGAATCAAAATTAACCCCCCAAAACTATCAGTAGACTACCAAGTGTATTGACAAAAATCATCAGCAAATTCGGGAACATGAAGAATAGGAGGATTAATCTGGTCTACCATCAGTAGGTGAGTACAAAAGGCCTAGTAGAAGTTTAACAAATTAAGTGCATACATTGTTGGTGTTTTTGTTAGTAGTGATGTTCATGTTTTAACATTAACGAATATGTAATACTCCACTAGAAATAGGTGCAAAATAATCAGGAAATGCCCCTTTTCGACATATAGATCTACGCTTCGCCACTGAAAATTTCAAGTTCGGATCTCTTGCGGGCGATTATGATTATGACCGAGGTAAGCACACATATATATATAGCATTTCCCTTGTGTAAGGACCATATCATGGTACTAGTAGATTACGAACTGATCGTGAAATTCACATCTGATTCTAGGCTGTAGTTCATAACATGCAATATGCCATACGCGCATGTCCACTTCTACCAAAATAGTCCCGATAGAGATCCGAACTTTAAAGAGTTCTCTAATAATTTATCACTGCCTATATTGTATGTTGGAATATAAAGTATTTTCTCGAGACCGCGAGATCTCATGATTCGCCCCTCATTTGCTTCAAAGTTTGCATTACTTGAGAGAAACCTTAAACCGTTAAAGATCCGAACTTTAAAGAGTTCTCCAATAATATATCACTACCCATATTGCATGTTGGAATAAAAGGAATTTTCTCGAGACCGCGAGAACTCACGATTCGCCCCTTAAATTTCAAAATCCACCCTAAAAATACATTGAGTGGGTGCCGATTTCCGCTTTTTTCATGTACTTCAAAGTTTGCATTACTTGAGAGAAACCTTAAATTTCTTAAAAAATATACAAAATCTCCCCTCATGTTTTAGGAAAGAACTGGATGTCTCCCCCGATTCACATGGCCATTGTAAGAAAACACTGAAAACTCAATTTTGAAAATTGACAAATCATGATAACATTTTCTTTTTCTTTTTTTAAAAAAGTTTTATGGAGGATGTGTCCCTAGATCATCCTCCCGTCATTAGCAGTCGCATGTATGCCCTTGGCGCCCATTTAGGTCTCACCCCTCCTCTCTCTACACGTCTGACAGGAATCTTGCGTCTGCCCCGACATATTCAAATGGATGTTTAGATTACTTGTAAAAACATTAAAGAAAAACACAACCCGGACCTCTGCCCTTTTTTGCAGGGTTGATACAAGAAGGTGGGGAAGGCGGGGAAGGGTCGCTAAACCATAGTGTTTTGGAGGGAAATGGGTGAAAGGTGGCAGACGAAGTGGTTACGGAAATCTGGCAGATTCGACAGTCTTTGAATAGAGGATTGCGTATGTATATATTATTATATCTATACACAGCACAGCACTGAAAGTGAAATGGAGTTAAACCTGGAACTGGTCAAATTGGTGGGCAGTATCTCGGAACTCTCCCTTAGTGCTTGATTTTGGGTTAGGGGCAGGATTAGAGATAGGGTCAAGGAAGAAAAAACGGACATTAAGTAGGAACTCTCCCGTGAATGCTTTTTCGTTTCCAATCCTGCCTCTGACTCTTAACAACCTGTATTTGAAAGTATCCTGGAATACTGGGCAGGTAGAAAGTCGAACAGCCAGATGTAAGAATTGTCAGGCAGACTAGGAATGCTTCAAGAGTTAGGTCTATGCATGATTTAAGGGCGAGGTAATTGGGCTGTCTGAAGAGCTTATGTTGATGACTACGGGTAGCAGTCGTACCCCGGAAATCTGGCCGATTTGAAAAACAAAATATTGACACAGAATTTACTCATGCTGGTTGGTTGAAGGGATGGCGTGCCCTGGACAAATGCAACCCTCTTTTGTGACTGCTGCTCACAGACCATGCATTCGCGCTGCAATCTTTGCATAGGCACGTACGTGAGAGATGAGTTAGGCTGCAAACACAGTGGTTAACGTGACGGTGTGGTCACGTTAACATGTAGTTAACGTGAGGTGAGCTACCAACAGAGTGGCTCTCGTTGATGTCCCGTTGACGTGACGTGAACTAGAGGGAGGGAAGACAGAGAGACAGAGTCAGAGGTTAGAGAGAGAGAGAAAGAAAGAGAGAGAGGAGNACCTTTACTCTGCAGCTCAGTACATACAGTGTATCTGATTAGAGCATTAAACTAAGTCGTGGGCAACAGTTAAGTGCTAGCTCAATTTATGGTAATGTTACTTCCGCCAAAATAGATTTTTATTTCTTTCGAATTTGTTTTATCTTTTTGTTGGTTTACAGGTTTGTTAGAAAAATCAATTGTTTCTATAAGTTGGTGGGAAGGTTTGACCTGGTCCGTGATAGAAAATCATCATATTTTAGCTAAAACCTGGGCGCGCAAAGCCATTCTCCTGAATGCCTGTCCTATTTAATCTAAAAATTACTGAGCCAGATTGCACGATATCACCCATACAACCACACATTCCATTAACATGACAGTCAAAGCCAACAGCACTCCACCCCCACAAACATAAAACGTCCCCAACAAGTAGGTTATACCTAGAGATCTCTTATGAGGGTTGTCGGAATCTTCAGAATATACATTCGTGGCATTTCCTCGTATATTTGCTTGCAAAGCCGCAATGAGTCCACAGTCTGTCATGTGCATCAGATGTTTCGAGATAAGGTCTCTGAGCTCGGACTTTCTCGGGAAAATCATCGCATTCCCCGTAGGAAGAAGACCCTCCTTGAGTACCCTGAACTTGGAGTGCGGTTTGAATCTCGTGAGAATTTCAAAACGAGTTTGATAGACGATTGCCACAAACTTCCCAGAGAGGACTTTAGAGAAAAGGACATCATAGGTGCTTATAACGCGGGGGTCTTTCTCGCGGAACCGCATGATGCCTTCATAAAGTCGCCTTAAGGTTGTGCCATTCTTTGCCTTTTCCATCACGCCGAACAAAGAGTTGCCTTCCTCAATACCCCAGGTGTACTCCCCGCCGTCCATCATCTCTTGAAACGTTGTGAAAGGGACGTACCCTTCGTCACGAACGAGGAATGCTGTCATGCTTCCGGTGTAGCCAGCCGAAAGTATGACTAGCATCAAGCACCAGGACCACACGAGAAGTCTGGCAGAGAACCGCTTGGGCCTTGGCAAGATACCCTGGGCGAAAACGGAGCCGAGTAAACGGAAGAAAATGTCAGTCACGAGTTCAGTCAATCTGCAGATACATGGGTTGTTGGCCGCAATAGCCACTTTAGAACTCAGACACGGCGAGGTATTCTCTGTAAGAAACTGGGAACAAAATGTCTGCAATTCATCATCGACTGGTTTACTTTCGAATGTGTTGCCCTGATCAACTTCGAAGTTTTTTGGTTCTAGGTGGTATATTCCGATTTCACTGCTATTACTTCTTTTCCGGTGCATAACATGCTGTTGCTGCGCTGTTATTTGCCCAAGACCTTTATTTTCAGCGCATCTGATTCCATTTCCGACATCCGGGAACTGGTTATGTTTGGTCAGAATTATGGCACGATTTTCGGTTACGGTGCGTAGGCCAACATCATTGTCGTTTCCACCCCCAAAATCTAGATTTGCTTCCAAGGTAATCTTTGCAATAATAATGTAAAGCGCCATTGTAAAGATCATGGCACCCAGAATGCACAAAAAGACTTCAGGTTGGAACAGCCTGAAATGAGTGTAATACTCAATGTACTCTTCTTCCAGGTATACACCAATCATGTTGCTGTATATCACAGGAAAGCTTAACGTGTGGTTGTAGTTGAAGACAGAGTTGCTAATCCAAAAGTTCAGGCCAAAGTCAACGCTGGCATCTGCCACGACATTGCTGTACTCGGTCCAGGTCAACTCATCGTCCTGCCCGGGTTCGGGAACGAAATCGAGGGTGGCGTTCAAAGCTAGTGCCAAAGCATCTGCAATTTCGATTTCAAAGCCGTGGAATCGTAACTTTCCTGTGATTGGATCCATACCTTTAAGCACATAAGGCTCATACTCTTTAACGAGAGTAAGTAAATGCCTGCCGTTGAGCGAGAACTCTGTGTTGGGAAATATTGTACAGATGTCTTCTCTCTGCGAAGCGGCTAAATCTGCCAAACGTTGGAATTCGCGGATTCTTTTTGCTCGCCACATCAGCGTGTATCCTTCTGTTACGGAAAAAGAATCTTTTTCCATGAAGAACAAAGCAACGTTATCGAGAATAAAATTTTCAAAGTGTCCCTGAAAGTCCTCGATATTTGTGAAAGGGCCCAGTACAATAAATTGAACACGGTTAGGCAGTAGCGAAGACCTACTGTTGTCGTCTATTAATTTGTTGATCTTTCTTATGAAGCTCTCCAATTTTGTATCAACCCACACGAAATTTGTTATTTCTAGATGATCGTATGAGTCCAGAATTATTTGTCCAACCCTTGCGATATCGGATGCGGCAGCTGATATCTCAAAATGTGTTACAGATATGCCACTGAGATAGAAAACATCAAGTACGAATTTTACAAGGCCTGGTGATTGCGCATCGTTGCCGTTACTAAAAATCACTGCATGGTCCCATTTGCATGCCTTAAGTGCTGCGATGAGCAACTGGTATTGTTGGGAGACATTGTCAGCGCTTGATTCCATTGAAAATATACGATCTTGTGATGACCTTATGCGGTCCTTTTCTGCCATTCTTACTGTTCCAGATTCTACTGCAGAAGGCAAGATATAGACACCAACCTTGAGCATCAGTATAGCAATTATTACGCATTGTAATCCTCCACGCATTGTTCTGTACATGATCACACTCAGTTCAACCAGACCTCTCTCGCACATGTCAGCTGCTGAGAGAACTAGAAATTGTGAAAGATGGGAGACTACCAGTACAAGAGGCATGGGAGAGCTGTGATAGTAATAATAACAGGACCTGATGGGATCAACTTCATCCGACACCTTGAGATAACAGGAAAATTGTCTAGCTGTTTGTGGAAAGACGCCGAGCTGAAACGAACAAATAAATAAATAAATAAATAAATAAACAAATAAATAAATAAATAAATAAATAAATAAATAAATAAATAAATAAATAAATAAATAAATAAATAAAGTATTATCTAACAGTATAAAGACTGACATGGGCACTTCATGTGACATGTATCTTCTGAAAATATCAGTATCGCGGAGGTCTCACCTAGTCTAATGCAGTTTCGCCCATACTGGGAAGTATTATAGCCCTGATAATTAGTAACGGACTTGGATAAGAAAGCCCTCGACGGAAATGAGGCATTCATTTCAAAAGTTATCCCCAGAATCTGGTGAAAGTGCACAGTTTAGAAGCAGCCGAAGGTCCTGTAAGTCCACGTCAGCTGAACTTCAGAGGCACTAATCTAATGCCTCAGGCTAGCAAATTTTCTCTTAGAGCGAATGCACAAGCTTTTGTTTCTAAAAGCATAATATCTATTTGAGAAATTTGTCCTATCACCTTGGCGATAAAGTAGCCGAGTTGTTCAACAGTTGTGTTGTTCACCGCTCCCATAAGTCGAAACTGTGTGTCGAAATCGTGGTTTTATCATGTAGGCTTTAGTTCGAATTGATGAAACTTAACTTCCGAGATACAGATAGATTCAGTAGCCGTTTTGCACTCGTATGCTTACTTTCTTCTAAATTGACTACATACTGAAATAACACAAACAATTGAAGGTGCCAAGCCCACGTATTACTGGAGAAGAAGGCGGCAATTTTCCTAAATACTGACACGAAATGTTGCTAAATTGAAAACCTGCTGTCTGAGAGATAAAGAAAATTGTGACAGACTGGCATCTGAGCACGAATGACACGGGCGGTTTCCAAGTGAGTAAATGCAAATTGCATTAAGTTGAGGCTATAAGACATGCCAAATCGCAACCTTTCTATACAAAGCTGGGATAACCTAGCACCATGCTCTCGCTGTGCTCTCTGTATGATCTATATATTTATGATCTTAGCTAGTCACTTAAAGTGTATTGGTGGAAACACATCTGATTCGTCTTGCAAATAGAGCTATCACGAAAGTGCTTTCTCAAGCTGATCAAAGTAAGTTAGCTTCATTTTCATCTTGAAAGCTTCATGCAAAGTTTCAGTACTCCCTTGAATCATTTGACCTTTCGGAAGGATGAGGTGAAAAATAGTTCGGCTTCCAAACTAGTTGAATTGGCACGTACCTTAAAATGTCAAATGAAGCTATTCCAGGAACCCAAAACCAGTAGAAAACTGATATCGAAATATCAAGAGCAGAGAGTTCTCAAGTATTGTCGAAAGAGACAATTTCGTAGCCGCATTAATATCTCACAATAGCTCAGTAGATCCACCAAAATGAATTTATACAGATCAAGAAGTTGCATTTTTGATCTGATAAAAAGCCTTACAATGAATAATTTTCATAATTTAATGAAAAACAGTAACATCATTCACAATTCTCAAAGGTCCATTAAAATGAACTTATACAAATCCAAGAAACTGCATTAACTGATCAAGAACCTCTACAACGAACAGTGTTCATAATCTAATTTGCAACCCTGCCACGCTCAACAAAGCTAAGCTTGCAGATTCGGTTATGAAGTCTCAGATAAAACATTTTAATGGATGACGCCTGAAATTCAAATCCGCGATCAATAATTTCTGTTGACAAAATTCCTTTATGCTGTTTGAACAAAAGTTTAAATTCGTGCTGAAGCTAGGATGGATATTATGTAGTCTCAACAGTTATCCGCTCGATGTTTGTGTGCATTCATAATCGTGGTGTTACCTTTCATGACCAGTCGATAACTAGGTGAAAGACCCAACGAGCACAAATTTCACACACACAAAAAAAACAACCTTTGTGACCCTCAGTTTTGTTTCCTGAAGATTTTGTGCCTAGCTAGCTCCAGGTTTTCTAAAAAATAATAATATTTTGTCAGACTCTAAGATCATCACTAAATTTAAAGGAATACAGATGTCCAGAGAGAGTTTAATGAAGTTTGAAAAAGAAAAGGTCGGCTTTTAACCCTGATCATCATTGGTACACGACCTCGGGATATTTCTAGTGCGACAGCAGCTGTTAGATAGGTTTATTCCAGTTGATGACTTTCCACATACCGAGAACCAAAACAGATATTGCCAACTGTCATCCCAGTTATATTTTCCGAGAACTGACTCTGCAAAATGTATAATTTGTCAGAAACAGTGAGAAAGGAGAAAGCTCATTATCCACAGGTACTTATAACAAAGACGAGCTCCGTGCGTCACGGGATGAAGCTCAGATCAGGTATTTGACTGATTATTGTGCTGTAAGAAACACATTCATTTCCCTTTTTAACCCGTGGAGCGCAGGTTTTAATAAAACATCCTTAATTACTGCAGTATCGATTATATGGAAGCGAACGAGTTTAATGAAGCTGTGCCTTTGTCGACATCTTTGAATACAGCTGACAACGACTAAAATGAAATCCGTGGGACCAAGCACTTACGTTTGGTTTAAAACACATTTCAGTGTAGACAGGGAAACTTAAAAAGAGGAAAATAAACGGGATTTCTGGTTTCCTTTTGTGTTAGTTGTGCTTTAAGCTTAACCGTTTTTGTCTGACCGTTATCTGTTGTATCTGCTAACGCGAGAACTCACGGTCCCAAAATCATCGACAGTTGATATCAATTCAGTGACGTCACCAAAGTTTTTTTTTCTTTGGCTTTTGGGGTGGGGAGGAACCAAGTGCAACATCCAAATATCGTTCCGCCGGTACAAAATAGTTGTTAAAGAAGTTCTGACTGGTCTGGTTATAATGTACAGTACTTTCATTTTACTCTCCCATATATTAGCATGTGCTGTCTTTCCAATCTTTTATATCTTCAAATCAGTAAGAAAGCGTTACAAAATTCTAAACTTGAAACAAATACAGTAAAATGACATAAAACCGTAGTGTCGACAATATCGGTAGCTCAGCTTTCAGAAGTGAGTACTCGAGCTGAGGACCAGTATTGAGAATATTCATTATCGATATCGACTAACGCGTCAAACAAATTTTAAAAATTGGTGTGTTGTTGAGTTTTGCAGAACCATCGCAGTGTCTTGCTAAGTCCGACGGTTTGCTACCAGGCTCCCGTAATTGCCTTTCGTGGAATATATAAATTAAGGGGCTTTTGCAACGGTTAATCGAGCTGAATCACTCTCGAATATCTACCCGAAAGTTTGACCGACCTAAAATAGATGTTGGTGNGGGGGGGGGGGGGGGGGGGAGAGGGGGGTTGTATATGGCCATGGGTCAGAAATAAGGAACAAAGTCATACTAATCACAGCTAACACAAAACACTCTTGCTTACAGCCTCTGTGTTTTTGAGAGTATTTTCAACTAAATGCATTCTCCATAGAAATTGTAAATAAACCAGTTCGACTGAATTTGTTGGCACTCATGCATACACTTTGGCATGAGAGGACGCGCTAATATGGTTAAGATGCAAGCAGGAAGGCATTAAATGCCAGTCGGGAACCAAACGGCTCTGAACGATCATTCGAAACATATAAATATCATTCTCCCCAACTCCTGAAATGTATTTCTTGTGCAGCTTCAACAAAACTTTTCTAGTAGACTTTAATGAGATTGGAATATCTTATTGATTGTCTCAGAATAGAGTGAAAGGGCGTTGGCAGGCACGTAGCACGCATCACATTACTGATTACTAAATAGACATTAGGACAACACGAGCAATAAACACTTCCGGTGTATGCCATAATGAAAATAGATTGCTTCACTTGTATGCGCGAGCATAAAATTCGAACATGTTGAAGTATAACGTAGCGTTCTTCTACAATGATCAAGTTTTGGAGAAAACTGAGACTGGATGCAATTGTTTTATTAGCATAGAACGGCCTAATTTCTTTAAATCTATAAAATAATGTTAGGTGCCTTCCATTTTTGAGCTCATACTTGAAATCAAATAATGTCATCAGAAACAGCATAAAATTCTGAATGAAATGATACCAGTCTTTCCATCTGACCTGATTTGGGAGATGCGACCTTACAGGCCTACATTAAAGTGGAGAAGATGTAGGGCCATTATGCACAACGCCCCTAAACATTGGAGCGCTGCCGGTAACTACGGGAAACATCAGTGATGTTTAGGGAGTAGGTAATGCCAACCCGCAGTTTTAGACAGCATTGTTCATACAGCCTGTAATGAATGAAGTGGTATAAATGGAAGTGCTCTGAACGCAATATACAACTTTTATGAAATTAAACTTACAGACTTTCATGTCACTAATGGCTTCGTCCTGGAGAACAGTGAAGCTCATTTCAGAATGTTGTTGGCAGAGAGCACGTACGCACGCACACACACACACACGCATGCACGCACGCACGCACCTACCCATACCTAC
>JAWQUT010000357.1:440665-452219 GCA_033807755.1 Ellobium chinense | reverse complement strand
GACCCCACATACACACACAAATGCACACCTATATTAAGATGCTCATGCCCCTGTTGCCTTGTTTTGATTAAAAAGAATGACCACAAAATTGTCAGTATACTGTGTTAATCACCGTGGAAGCTCGACTCTTACGAAAATGGTTCCTTGATTCAGTGGGCTTTTAACAATCAACTCTGTTTCTGCTGAATGGTTTCTGTTGTACCGTGTGTTCTAGAATCATAAATTCACTTAATGATAACTGTTCCAACCATTTCCTTGATTCCGGAGAATTGCTCCGCGTAGTCATGGTAACAGTCTAAAAAGAGTACAGAGCTGATATTAATGGTGGGCCGATACTGAATTTTTAAGTAACGCGATTCTCAGCCGTTAAACTCTAAGTATCGAAAATATCGATTCTATTTCGATTATGATAATTAATTCTGGATAGGCATTTCGGTACGTTCGATACCTTTTCGATACTGTCATACCTTTTAGATACTTTTTGATGCTATTAGGCTTTGCACTGAGAAGATGGGTTGCTTGCTTGGTACCGAGGATCGAAATTAATTTCATTACTTTCCAAAACCGATTGATACCACTAGACTTTGCACATAAAAGACTGAAATATAGCACGGTTCTGAGGATCGAAATTGGATCAAAATTAATTTTGATATTTTCTATACCTTTCCATAAGTATGATACCTTTTCACACTGCCGCTAGACTTTTGACTGAGTAGACTAGTGGCTAGGTGGATCGAGATGAACTTCTATATTTTCGATACCGCCAGTTAGTTTTGCATTGAAGAAACCGGTAGCTAGGTTGGGAATGAGGATTGGAATAGAATTGAAATTTATCCCGATACTTTCGAAACCGTCCTGAAGGCTCTCTGTCACTGTAGGCGCTTTAGTGAAGTGTCTTGTAGACTGTTACTAAGGATCGGGTGGGGATCAAAATGACTTCAAACGTCTTTCTTACTGGAGATGAGGAAAAACATTTAAAATTTCAAAGACAATTGGAGGTGGGGAGGGGGCGGCGGGGAGCGGAGCCCCCTGTTTGGGTCAGACAAGGTGTCACAGCTTTAATCAGAAGTATATAAATGTATCGAAACTCCAGAGCTTGCATTTCGATACTGAATCGAAATCTAAGTATCGGAAGTACCGATACTCAGAAATGATACTACTCGTCACTAGCTGATGTGCAATAATTTCTATTTGTGCTGCCGTTTTTACCTGTTGTGCTCTCTGCAGAAACAAATGGAGTGTTGAAATCAATATCAGCATCATTAATCTTATGAAAAATGTAGGTGTGACGCATTCAAAGGGGTCGAAATTGTGGGTAGATGTAAGCAAGAACATCAAATACGGTAGCAAAAGCAAATAAATTAGCGAAGGACAAACTATGGACACCCAGTTATTACGTACATGTATTGATTTCATAGAGAAGTGGAAGCTTGTGGACGAATCGAAGACTGCTGCCTTCCTAAAAAAGGCTGAACTTATGAAATGTCTCTCAAATACAGTATTCAAGATCCCACATAGGTTCTTTCATATTGTCTGATAATGGACTTGCTCGGTTGGATGTCATGATGTCTTGCTTGTCTAAATCAGGTTTCAGATTTGTTGGCATGTTTCCCATACATAACCCATTTGAAGCCCAAGGTTCTAGCTCACGCGTGGACTACGATATTATGATTGGCATGTTTGCAGAATAATTGAAGGCCATTTTAAAAAAAAATGGCACAAAACAGGCAAAAACTAAAATAGTTACGTGTATTCTTACTTAGATCCAGATACTTGTTTTCTTAGGCATTACTGATATTAGCTGGGTATAATTTCCGACGGAACAGGACCTATGTGACAAACTGTTCACATTTTGTGTGCATGTTACTCAACCTGGCATCAAATTTAAAGGAGAGGTGCTTTCAAGGGCGCCATTCATTGCTGAATTTCAAAATGACTGCTATAATGAAGGTGATTTTGAATTTATGCGTCATATTCCAAGGTTTCAAAGAAACGGAACAATTCTGAAATGGAGCTAAAGAAACTGTAGCAGTATTCATACTATATGTCATAGAATGGTCTGCATAAAATTCAAGATCAGCCAAAGGTTATATAAGCAAACACATTTAGTGACGATTTCTTATCAAAGACTACTTAAAAAATGCAATCAATATTTGCTGCTAGATAAAAGCATCTTGCCCAAAGTAATTATGTAGGGAATGAAGATGACAGGTCTTGCCCAGGGTCATGACAGTGTCAGGTTGTACCTGAGCTAAAACGTTAAAAATCTTGTCCTAAGTACTTGTTTAGGTAGAGAAGGTGGTAGATTTCACTATGGTTGTACTTGAGCTAAACTGTTAATATGAGATTAAATACCAAATACATGTACATGAATTTGCTACATGTCTCTTAACTGACCATCACAATAATTTAAGTCAATTAATAAAATGGCATGCCATGGTCAATTCAGGCTAAGGTCAGCTGGTGAAAATTTCAAAATAGACGTAATATATGGTTTCTGCTTTATATCCTTTGAAGTTTCACGATTTAATCCACGTAAAATCATATTTGACTTTGGTCAGAGTCAGAGTGAATATAGATTTTATAGAGAAATCTAGTTAAAATGCACATTAGATGACAATATTAAGCGTAAGCAATTCATTGCTGTAATATTATCCTGATAAAAGTTTAAAGTTTACCTCGATTTTTCTTTTTGTCATGCCAAAATATTCTCATTTCGGTTTCGTTTCTTATTTCTTATTCCTTTATCCTCATCCTTTCTTCAGCGAGTTTTGTTCAGTGATGCATGAATATCAAACGGAAATGATTTGATATTGGATACCAAATGAATCTCCACATTCTGAGACAGCTGACCATTCAAATACCTTGATAAATGATTACCTTTTAATATTGTTGGTGTTGTTGTTGTGTTACAGGTTGATGTCATTGCTAAACGGACACGTCCAAACTTGCGTAGCCCCCAAGCTCAGTAGCTCCTTCAGGATCCATTGACTGACCGTTGACTGTTCTCTGATGATTTGTTATACCCCTCATTGTGCCCTATGTCATCTCCTTGTTTGCTCTGCCCCTCTCCTCCATTCTCTTAACACTTTTGGAAACCTCTTTTGTTGTCTCTCCATTCCTGCAATTATTTTACAAGATCTTGATAATTTCAACTCACTCCTCTAGAAATCTTTCAATAATAATACTTTCGACTGTCTGTATTATTCCGATAAGTGCATATATACATCATGGATATCACTCGCACAAAGCATTATGGACACAATTTATCATAGTCAACTTTGCTGTCAATTACGACGACGTATCTAAAAGCTCAATGTATGATAACAAGGAACAATTAAATATGTAAGTCAGCGGTGTCGTTAAAAAAAATATAATTCTTGCTGTCATGGATGTCTCGGAATTCTCTTCTTACAGTTTTTACTGATATCGCATAAGTCTCGATCTACTGTTTTCTCAAAAATCAGTATCCACTGTTTTTATTTAAAATCTCAAAAACTGTCTCCCTACTGTTCTTGCCTTACTGTTCTTATTGATATTTTGAAAAACCCCTCCTGACTTAAATTGAAAATTCTCTCTGACAAAAAAGGACCTGTAACGGTATAACTGACCTTCTATGCAGATCAGCGGCCCTTCCCCCTCCCCGCCCCCATGATTTCTATCTTATCAACAAACATGTCTTATAGGCCCGCCTTCGCGTGAGCTCCGGTCAAAAAGAAAATCCAGACCCAATCAATTTATGAAATATTGTATTAAATCTCGAACAGCTTAGGTTGACCATAAAGCTCTGAACTCGCAAAAGCTGTCTAGCATCATGCTGCCACACGGCCGGAATGTCTAATCCTTTCAGCATACTGCAAACGAACCGCACTTCCCTATCACAACACATGCGTACTAACTTGTTTGTTTATTTGCTTAGCAGCGGTATTTGTTCGGGGTGTTTGTCTGTGAGCAAGATAACTGAATGAAACCCAAAGAATGAAAAAAGAAAACTTGTTTAGAGATTGAAGCACATAATTAAAATTTAA
Organism: Ellobium chinense; assembly: GCA_033807755.1. NCBI lineage: Eukaryota > Metazoa > Mollusca > Gastropoda > Ellobiida > Ellobiidae > Ellobium > Ellobium chinense. The sequence goes on along the minus strand of JAWQUT010000357.1, from coordinate 448,191 downwards.
AATTTGATACGTGCCAAAGAGGAAGAGCGTATCTCACAAAATAGTATAAAGTTTATTTAAACAAAAGTGTTTAATAAGATGTTCAGATGTATGAAGTTTAGGTGAAAGGTTAAGCACGAATAAAATAAAAAGGCCCGAAAAAATGTATCGTTTTGGTGCTCATCGAAAAAAAAAGACGTATTTCAAAGTGTTTTCACAGTAGTATTTCACCGAAAAAGTCACCAGTTGCATGAAACGTTGAAGAGAGGCTGCTGAAACGATTACATGTATCAAATTAAAACGACAGGGTATCTCACAAAAATGCTTTTTCTACAGATATAGTGCTTCAATTCACCAAAGTACATGCAAGGTCTAACTGCCAAGAAGGGAATCTATAGAAAAGGCGTGGTCTAGGTTGGAATACTATTGAATAGGTCTTGGTACTTGTCTGATTAAAACAACTTATCTGTGCAAATGGTTCCACATTATAATGCCTTAACTATGCTGTAAATGTGGCATAGAGCTGGCAAGTCTGTACGGTAAAGGAATTCGCCGGTTGTTTCTCTTTTGTGTTCATAGGTTGATTGGTTGTTTCCTCCCCACTTCTCTACCCCCTTTCAATCCCATACAGTTTTGCCCTCGGCATTCTTCTGAGTGTCCTTCTAGTCCATGGATAGCAATATAATTTCTCATGAAAGAGTTGGAGTATTGATGAATCAATGGCTACTCGGGGAAGGATATGAATTGATAACTATACTCAAACAGACGGCGAAGATCCGTCAACAAAGTGCCACGAGCTAATCACGGTCTCGATTACCAAGACCTAGTGCAAGCCATTATAGTGTTTTTTTAAAAAAATCTTTGTTCTTTTTTTCTGTGCAGATAGCTCTGGATTCAGTTCAGTTCCTCAAGGGCCTTGATAGAATGTGGACAGCTTGCACTTTAGTCTCCGAAGGCGTTTTATCGTGAAAAAATATTTTGATTATCTTAGTGAATCTGCAGAGGCTGTGTGTTCTTGAATTAAGACTGTGTGTGCTTTTGGTATATTCCTGTTGTTTCTCACTCTCTCTCTCTCCCTCTCTATCGGCACTCCGTTACTCATGAGTTGTTTGGGTGTTGAACTAATGGATGTTTTGCACACTGTCACATTTGAAATTCACCTCCGTTATCTAGCTTGTATGACATTGATTCATTTTGGATGTGTATGTTTCTATACGTACTTCGAAATTCATCAAATTACTCTTTGATTGGACGCAGACAAGTTCACTGTTTACTCGTAACGTAAAGGCGCAATGACATTTAAAACCCTCCGTTTGGAGATGCGCCATGCCATGTAATTGTCAAGTAAAGCGCACGCAGACAAAAGCCTACTCTTTATCAAGCAGTGTGTTGGTAATGTTTTCATACCATTTGTCAAAACAAGAAATCCATGCTAACAGTCACACGCTTGAAAGCAGTTTTACGTGGGGAATTATCTCAACAATCCAAATGCTGCATTGGTCTGTATACAGCCTTGCTGTGTAATTTTTCTACTTCGATGAAGTGTTCACAGTTCTCGCTAGTCTGCTAGTGAGTCGTATAAACTGATTCCTGCGAACATTTTGCATCAATCAGTATAAGTTCAAAGGAATTCGTGACTTGATTCATTCCAGCGATACTCGCTGCGCTGTGAGCATGAAAAAGACCCCATTATAAGGTTGTAATGATAGACCTGTGACGAAACCCAGTTTTATCTGTTCGAAGATTGAATGTTGAAGGACCACACGTTCACCTCGTCAGTTCTAAGTGAGACGCTACTATCAGGTACCCGACACACATGATAAATTGCACACGATAGGACCTTTGAAAAAAAACATTTTTACTGTTATCGTGTGCAGAACGTCTACAGTATGTTCAGTATTATTAGCGATATGCTTTTAGTGGCATTACTGGTATTTTTTGTCGAGGAACGGTTGCATGGATGTGTCGACAACGATCTATTTGAATGAAATTAATGATTTGTTAACCAGTCTGTAAAAGACAGTGTTAAAATCTGCATGGCGAGAGACATAAATATGCAGACTAGCTTATGTGGAGTATTTTTGTCGCTGCTGATTCTAGAACTCGGCGTTAACTGCTTGAATTCTGCAACTGAATCCAAAATTACTGAGATATCAACTCTTGGATCGAGGCACGGGTTCATCGTCTCAGAGATCTCAGAATCTGATGGTTATAAAGTATCTGAATATCGCTGTGCAATAATCCAAGTACTTAATGCATGCAAATGGAATCATGCTGTTATTTTTAGCAACAGCAGTGCTAAGCAGTCATTCGGTCTTCTAAAGAATGTTTTTGATGTTTTATACTCTATCTGGACTCCTATAACCCTTTACGACATATCAAGCCCTGCGTTTGACTCTGTCGGAATTGGAAACTTAATTTTGGACTTGTACAATAACCGAAAAGCCACCAATTTTCTTTGGATTGGTACTCGAGTGGAGGATTTCATAGCAAACGTCAGTAAATTACTTGTACAGAATAGTCGGTCTTCCTTGTTGCTAAATCGTGTTCAGTTCATCATTTTAAGTCCGTTAGCTGATATGAAATGTTTTCAAGGACAGTTTGCACGAGTTAGTCTTGACAACGTTGCCTTGTTTTTAGTGGACAGTGTTTTGTCTTCTCTGACCGCAGGATACACTTTGATGTGGAGAGGACCTAAGAGACGTGAATTTGAGAATATCACGGATGTGCAATCTCTTAATGAAAGTGAAATTTCGAAGATATTCCCAAACACCAGACATTCATTCAACGGCAGGCCTGTGGTTGCTATCGTAAAAGAATATGAACCTTTTGTTTACAAAAGTCCAGACCCTGTCACCGGAGAACTGCGGTTTCATGGCTTTCATATTGACATTGCTAACGCTTTGGCACAGTCCTTGAACTTTACACTCGTCTTAATCCCGGAACCTGGCCAGGATGATGACATCACGTGGACCGACTTGAGCAATATGGTTGCCGAAGCAGAAGTTGAATTTGGCGTAAACTTTTGGATTAGCAATTCCATTTTCAATTATAACCATACCATGAGCTATCCTGTCCTTCAAAGCAGCCTGATCGGCGTGTATCTGGACAAACGGCACCCTGAATATTATTCTCATTTCAAGCTTTTCCGTCCGGAGGTCTTTGCGTGCTTGTTGTGTGCCTTGGTTTTTACAACCGCTCTATATCTGATTACAGCAAAAATCGTATCAGAACCAGATCTTCCTGCAAATGTGAATGTCAGGGATAACAGCAATGACATTCTTGAAGCATTTTCATACGCAGAAAATTGGACTGAAATCAGCCACACGGGTAGTCGACTCGCAGAAGCCAATGACCGTGTCCGCTACATCAAAAATAAGAGCCAGAACCTGGTAGCGAACCGGAGAAAGCCAAAACACCAAAGAACTCCACGATCTGGGAAGATCCAACAGGACACATTCGACAGCTTTAATGACCAACGGTTCAAAGACAGCCACAGCAACCAAAATAGAAGTGAAACTGTTGCACAAAGATTTCAGAAATTCTGCTGCCAGTGCCTAGCAGTAAATTCTGTTTCACGTCCCACCCTAAGACATGAGGCAGAGCCTGAGACAGGTGGCAGCGGATATGCAGAATACATCACCGACACCCTCTTCCGTTTCATTGGAAGCTCACTTTATCAGAGCATATTGCCCAGGCCTAAATGGCTGTCGACGAGGCTACTGGTGTGGTCTTGGTGTATAATGTTGGCCATTCTATCGGCTGGCTATACAGGCAATATGACAGCCTTCCTCGTCCACGATGGAAGTTTGGTTCCTTTCTCAACCTTCCAACAGATGATTGATAGCGGGGAATACAGGTGGGGCATTGATAAAGAGAACACAATGATCGAGGTCATGGAGAAATCGAAGAACGGTTCAACACTGAGGCAGCTTTTTGATGGAATTCAGCATTTCAAGACCAGCGACCCTAATGTCATTGCCGGTTTCGATGAGCTTATCTCAAAAGTGCAATCTGAAGACTTTGTGGCTCTTCTCTTTCAAATTCGTTTCGATATTATGATGAGGCAAAAACCCTATCAAAATCTTAAACTGATTAAGGAGGATCTTCTTCCTACGACAAATGGTTTAATTTTTCCCAGAAAGTCGGAGTTACGGGACCTTATATCTGAACATTTACTTCGATTGTCAGATTCGGGACTTATTTCTGTATTGTACAAAGGGCTGGGAGACAATGCTACAGCTGCTCAAAGTTCTTCAGATACTAGCAAGAAGAGGTCATTGGATATTACATACATTGTGGGGTTATGTTATATTTGTGTTACTTGCGTGGGAGTGGCATTTGGTGTTATGCTCTTAGAGTGTGTGATTGCAAGGCTGAGACATTCTTAGGACTTTTATGTTATGCAGGTTTGATTTGAGATCGTAATCGACTCATTCAGCAAAACGTGTCCCATTCGTTGTTAATTATGCTGACGCGACTTCACATTATTGTCACCCTGCCTGACCAGAAAAAAAATGACTACCATAACTCCACTACCACTGGTGTTTAAAACTGTAGAACTGTGGCTTTCGAATGGTGCCAGCAGACCCTGGCCGGCAGAGGAACTAAATGAAATGGTCAGTTGTTAAGTACCTGACGTCCTTAAGGTAACAATTTAGAAAGAGTGCAGGGCTGGTTTACATATTGCTACCTTAACTTTATATGCTTCCCACATAAACGAGAGTAGAATAAAATCAGTATCAGTATCATCATTCTAATGAATAGTGTAAGTGCGAAGCATTCAGACAAAGGGGTCGAAACTGTAAGTAGATGATGTAATCAAGTACATTGCACACAGCAGTGAGCGCAAATACCGATTATAGATATTGATTTGACTGCTATTCATAGTGAAACAGAAGCTTGTGGTCGTACTTGGTGGATTTATGGAAAACTACTGTCATTCTAAACAACGCTGATCTAATGACCACGCCCGGCAAACACAGTATCCGGAATCCATCCGGGTCCCATTTAAGTTCCCTTATATCGTCCACATTGATCTTGCATGATGTCATGATTGTGTCTTTGCCTAAATCAGATTTCGGATTTGCCGGTATGTTTCTTATATGTGTTATCCATTCGAAGCCCTCATATATGTGTTTCGTCACTGTATCCAGCTCATACGACATCTATGTTTTGCCGGGTGAACAGACCCATTTGAGGTTCCAGCTTACACGGGGCCCATTTTTCGAATACAATATAAAATGATTGACGGTCAGAGAAGCTGCATGTGAAAAAAGATTGGTACAAAATAGAAAACAAAAAATCAATTACTTATCGTCAAGAGTAGATTTAGATACTTGTTTTCTTCCTCATCCAGTGCCCACGATGGGAACTACGTGGAATTGGACGGGAGGGTGAGTGAGAGTAAGGATTACGGAGGAAAAACTCATGTTGGGGATCCACAAAAGTAAATGCAGTTTAAAAAATGCTGCTTATGTCGGTACCGATGCATTGCTTCCAGAATATTGAGGAACAGAACTGGAGTGCACTCGTTCCTTTGTTAACACACACGAAACTACGAAACGTTATAGGGTTAGGAAAGGTAAAGCACCACTGGGAGAGTCCTGAGACAAAAGCGTTCTTGGGTGAATTCCTGGACATTGTCTGAAAAGTGTGCTATCTCTTCCCTTTCCCTGTCCCAAACCCTAATTCAGCCTACCCGGAAAAAGTCCTTGGAGTTCGCCAAGAACCTGAATGAAACATGTCAGCCAATGGGAACGAATATTTCAAATCGCGGCAGTTAGTCAGGTTCACCGGTAAGTTCTATTGTAGTTTGATCTCTGAGGTAAAATCTTATCTTACCCAGAAGGAAGAGCTTCATCCGCCAACAAAAGCAAATCCTTCAAACTGCATTACTCGGTCAGATTCTATAGCATCTGATATGAACCGCCCCTTCTCCCCGCCCCCGCCCCCCTAAAAAAAAATCGCGTTCCAATTTCATGGATCGTCTTTGCATTAACTTAAAATTTTTCCTCTCACAATTTTGTAAAATATTTTTAAAAAATGGAGGAAAATGTGGTGGAACTGAAGATTCTCTTGTTCACGAGTGACACAGATTCTTTACGGTAGAGAGAGTAAACACTAAATACCTCATTACCGAGCTTCAAAGTCAGTCTGCGATATATTATCTGCTAACATAGACACACAATGTTCATTAAATAACCAAGATCTATGGCGAAGAACGGTTTATTTAAATTACCTTAGCCTCTGTTAGTCTACGAGTTACATATATAGAGATTCCTTTTGAATGCGTTCTACGAGTAAGAGCTGATGCCCGTCTTTAGCTATAAGAAACGTAGAGAGAGCGAGCAAATTAATAACCAACATTGCAGTAGGATTTCTGTACAGCCTNATCGCGTTCCAATTTCATGGATCGTCTTTGCATTAACTCAAAATTTTTCCTCTCACAATTTTGTAAAATATATTTAAAAAATGGAGGAAAATGTGGTGGAACTGAAGATTCTCTTGTTCACGAGTGACACAGATTCTTTACGGTAGAGAGAGTAAACACTAAATACCTCATTACCGAGCTTCAAAGTCAGTCTGCGATATATTATCTGCTAACATAGACACACAATGTTCATTAAATAACCAAGATCTATGGCGAAGAACGGTTTATTTAAATTACCTTAGCCTCTGTTAGTCTACGAGTTACATATATAGAGATTCCTTTTGAATGCGTTCTACGAGTAAGAGCTGATGCCCGTCTTTAGCTATAAGAAACATAGAGAGAGCGAGCAAATTAATTACCAACATTGTAGTAGGATTTCTGTACAGCCTGATGCTCAGAGAAAAAAGAGTAATACTATAAATTCTTACGATGTAAATAAAAAAGTAGATCTATATATAAGTCTTTTTTTTTTTATCTGGGACGTTTTAAGAAATTTATACTTGCTCCTGTCCATGTTATTCCGATAAGTAAATACTCACGTCATAGGCATCACTTGCATACAGCACATTTTTAACTATCAGTATGTGCACAGTTTATACATAGTCATGTTTTTTTGTTTTGTTGTTGTTTTTTTTTGCGTCATGATCACACGCACCCACACACACACACACACACACACACACACACACACTGAGATGAGGTACAGAAAAGCCCAGTGCATAACGACAGGGAAATTTAAAAATATAAGTCGGCAAGTGCACTTGCGGAAAAAATGTTCAAAGGAACCTCGATATTTAATTCTTGTTTAATAAAGATACCTCGAATTGTACAAAGCACGGATTTATATTTATTAGATGGACCTAAAGAAAAAGTACACCTCAATAACAGGTATAATTTTTTCATGCCCCGAGGCTTACCTAATGTGAAGATTTCACTGTGATTTTTTTTGTTTTGTGTAGTCACTGATACCATAAAGTTCCGCCTTACTCTTCTATTTGATATCTCAAAAATTGCACTCTACTTTAAACTGAGCTTACAGGAACTGGTGGAGTGAAAACATTTCTGACATAGAGATCCTGTAATGGTTCAACTGATTTTCAATTTCGGATTCAAC
>JAWQUT010000357.1:429575-440650 GCA_033807755.1 Ellobium chinense | reverse complement strand
CCCCACCCCATTCCCCTTTCCCCCTGTCCTCCTTAAAATTAATTTCATCTGTATTATTTCATGACCAGCTTTTTTGAACTTGCAATAAATGTCTAGCATCATGCTTTCTTACAGCCGGAGTGTCTGGTGATCTCATACATCTAAGAGTTTGTTTATTTGCTTAGCAGGGGATTTGTTTGTGGTGTTTGTTTGTAAAGAAGATACCTTAAAAAAAAGTTATGTGCTGATGAAGAGAAAACAAAACGAAAAGATAAAAAAATTTGGTTAGAGAAAGAAACAATTAACTTTGGTAGCTGCCAGAGAAGAAGCACGTATCTGAACAAAGTATATATATTTTTTTAGGTATCCAACAAAGTGGTTCAAAAATGTATCGTCCAATTTTCATGAACTTCAGTGAAAAGGTCAACAGCGCAAAATAATAAGGCCCAGGAAATGTATATTTTGGTTCGAATTTAAAAAAAACAAAAAGAAAAAGATATATATTTAAGTATTTAACAAAGTAGTTCAAAAAGGTATCGTCCAATTTTCATGAAATTTAGTGAAAAGGTTAACCAGTATAATACAATAAGACCCAGAAAATGTACACTTTGGTCCGAATTAAAAAAAAAAAAAAGATGTAGATCTATTTCACAAAGCGTTTCCACAGAGGTTTTTCACCTACTGGAATTGAATCGACTCTATGTTTTGGGATGCAAATTCTTTTGTGCAACAACGATGTCTAAAATTCATGTAAAGTCCTAACTGCGACGTAGACCTAGCAAATCTATAGGAGAGGAGGGACTTAGTAGGAATGCAATATGAATACGTTGTAGTGGCTATGAGACTGCAATATCAGATTAAAACAATGTATCTGGGTAACTGTTTTTGTCACTGTAATATCTTAGCTACATTTCCCNCCCCATCCCCACTTTCCACCCCACCCCACCCAAACACCTTTTCGATACAGTTTTGCCTTGGCGCAAGTCTGAGCTTTACTGAGTGTCCTGCTGGTCCACGGTAGTAATTACTCTTAAGGGAGTAAGAATAGCGATGAATCAATAGCCACTCAGGGAGGGCTATGAATTTATAACAATGTTCAAACACAGAAGGGTGATCCATAAACAATGTGCCACCAGCAAATCGCCGACTCGGTTTCAAAGACCTGGCGCCAGTCACTGGTTGTTTATATTTCTGTTCTTTTCCTCTGTGTTGAGAGCTCTGGATTCAGTTTTTCAAGGAGCTTGATAGAGTGTGAACAGCTTTTAATTTAGGCCCTGAAGGCGTTTTATCGCAAAAAAAACAACAACAAACTTTGATGATCTCAGAGACTCTGCAGAGACTGTGTATTCTTGATATACTCCTGTGTTTTATTTCCTTCTGGGCACTCAAGTATTCATGCGTTTTCCGAGTTTTGAATTAATGCATTTATTGCACACAATCGCTTCTGATATTCGCCTCCATTATTTGAAATGTGTGACATTGATTCATTTTCGAAATTCGCGAAATTACTTTTTGTTTGGGTATGTAAATGGCAAGTAAGCTATCATGCAAACAAAAACCTACACCGTTATTATGCTATGTGTTGGTCACGTATCTATGCCATTTGTTGAAAAAAATCTTTGTAAAAATGCAGCCGAGCTATTTTCGATGCAGCTGGTTATTAGAACGAATGACAGGTCAACCTATATATGCGGGTGGTATTATATTAAAAAAAAATACATGCATGTGGTATTGATTCATTGCAAGGGTGTTTAATCTTTCCACTGACTTCATATGCATTTTCGTACTAACCGGGTTGAACGCCTAAAGCACTAACGGTTAAATGTTTGGAAGCAGTTTTGCGACGGAAACTACTTCCCACAGTCCAAATATTGTCTGTGTCTTGGTTTAGACTTGTGTAATTTTTCTGTTTCGCTCGAGTGCTCACAGTTACCTCCAGTCTGGTAGATCTAATGTCGAATGAATGATTCTTGCAAGTAATTTGCATGCAATCAGTATTAGTTTAAAGTCTTGTTTTGATTAATTCCAGTGATACTTACTTGGTTATGCGCATTATAAAATTCCATCGCAGCATGTAAAGATAATCTTGTGGTGAAATTTAATTTGATCTGTTTGAAGATTGAAAAATCGATAAACCACACCTCAGCTTCCGTCCGTTTTAATTGAGACTTCAAGACCAAGCTTCCTTCATGCATGATAGATCGCACGAACATCTTTAGGACAAGAGACAAGAAGATGAGATCATTTTCAGGAACATCGTGTGGGGCATAGTACTTTTATGTCTTGCAGTCAGTGAAAATCAGACTAATGTCACTGTACTAGAAGCTGAGATAAATTATATTCAGGCTCTGAGGGGGAATAGGGCCATGCGATTTAATTTTTTTTTTTAATTCAGAAGTCTAGAATAAAAGCATTTCTTTATACACAAAAACACAGATTTTATAGGCAAATAGTCAATAATTGTGATAAAAATGTGAGTTCTTGTGAGGTATATTAAATAATTTATATAGTATAAAATTGTTCTTCCATCGAAAACTTTTTAGAATGCTTTTCCGCTGCGTAGGGTCATCATGACGTTTCAAACAATTATAAATATGCAATAACATGCTTTGTTAGCATTTTTTTTACCTGATGAAAGTACACACTTACAATTTTCATGTCATTTCAGGAACTCGATTTAACCAAAACCGACGTATCCCTCATTTTGACTGGCGGTATGACCAGAGTTCTTATTAGCTTTTATCAACTATGTTCATTTTAGTGGAAACAGTGTTTATTTTGGTCAAGAAAAGGTGCATAGCTCTGTTTAAAACGACACATTCTGCAAAGGAGTTCCTAAAAATATTTGCTAGAAGTTTGTGCCTTCTTGATCTATTTATAATGGATAATGTCTAAATCTACACGAAAAGAGACGCCAACATGCAGACTATCGTATGTGGATTAGTTCTATCATTGTTGATTCTGGACCTCGGCATTTACTGCTTGAATTCTAAGTCTGAATCCAGAATTACTGAGACGTCAACCCTTGGATCGAAACATGGTCTCAACTTCTCAGCGGCATCAGCATCTGATAGTTTTAACGCCTCAGAACATGACCATACGTTAATCAAGGTACTAAATGCATGCAAATGGAACCATGCTGTTATTTTCAGCAACAGCAGTGCTGTAGAGTCATTAGATTTGCTAAAGTATGTTTTCAATATTTTCTATTCTAAGTGGATTCCCACAGCCCATTACGATCTATCAAGCACCTCGTTTGATTCTGTTGGACACATAATTTTGGATTTATACAACAATGGTAAAGCCACTAATTTTATTTGGATTGGTACGCAAGTCGAGATTTTCATAGCGAACGTCAGTGAACTACTGGTGCAATACAGCCGGTCTTCGTTATTGCTTAATCGGGTTCAGTTTCTCATCTTAAGCCCGTCGGCAAATGTGACAGAATTTGAAACACAATATGAAGAGGTTGGTCTTGACAACATTGCACTGTTTTTACTGGACAATTTTTGTTCCTGTCTGAAGGCAGGATACACCTTGATGTGGCGAGCTCACATGAGACGCGAATTTGAAGATATAGAGGATTGGGACTCGCTTAAAGAGGGTGAAATTTGGAAGGTATTCCCTAACACCAAACATTTATTCAACGGCAGGCCTGTGGTTGCTATCGTAAAAGAATATGAACCTTTTGTTTATAAAGGCCCAGATCCTAACACCGGAAAACTGCGATTTTACGGCTTCCACGTGGATATTGCCAACGCCTTAGCGCAGTCGCTGAATTTTACGCTCATCTTATTCCCAGAACCTGGAGAGGATGATGATATCACATGGTCCGAACTGAGCAACATGGTCGCCGAAGCAGAAGTTGAATTTGGCTTAAACTTTTGGACAAGCAATTCTATTTTCAATTTCAACCACACCATGAGCTATCCTGTCCTGCAGAGCAGCCTGACCGGTGTGTATTTGGACAAAAGGCACCCTGAATATTATTCGCATTTCAGACTTTTCCGTCCTGAGGTCTTCGTTTGCATATTGTGTTCTATGCTGTTTACGATTGTTCTTTATCTAATCATAATAAAATTCGTGTCAGAACCGGACCTTCTTGCAAATGTAAATGTTAGAGATGAAAGTAATGATACTTTTGAAGCGTCTCTATATACAGTTGAAAATCATGCTGAAATTTACCAAAGAGGCAATCGGATCGCGGAAGTCAATAGCCGAGTCCACTACATCAAAAATAAAAACCGGACACAGGTAGCGGACCAGAGAAAGCCAAAACGCCAAGGAACTCAACGATCTAGGAAGATCCAACAAGTCACATTAGACAGATTTAATGAAAAACGGTTCAAAGAAAGCAACCAAAATAGCTGTGGAACTGTTGCACGAATGTTTAAAAAGCTATGCTGCCAGGATCTGGCAAAAAAAAATAATTCATGTCCCACTCTAAGAAGTGATGCAGATCGTCAGACATGTGGCAGCAGGTATGTTGAATACGTCACTGACACCCTTTTCCGTTTCCTTGGTAGCGTATTTTACCAGAGTATATTGCCCAAGCCAAAATGGCTATCGGCGAGGCTACTCGTGTGGTCATGGTGTGTGATGCTGGTGATTCTATCGGCTGGCTACACAGGCTACATGACAGCATTCCTCGTCCACGATGGAAGTTTGGTTCCTTTCACAACCTTCCAGCAAATGATTGATAGCGGAGAGTATACGTGGGGCATTGATAAAGACAGCAGCATGATCGGGGTTATGGAGAAATCGAAGAACGGTTCAACACTGAGACAGCTGTTTGATGGAATTCAGCATTTCAAGACCAGCGACCCTAATGTCATTGCTGGTTTCGATGAGCTTATCTCAAAAGTGCGATCTGAAAACTTCGTGGCTCTTCTCTTTCAAATTCGTTTCGAGATTATGATAAAACAGGAATCGTATCAAAATCTTAAACTGATCAAGGAGAACCTTCTTCCTACGACCGATGGCTTAATTTTCCCTAGGAAGTCGGAATTACGGGACCTTGTATCTGAACATTTACTTCGAATGTCAGACTCGGGACTTATTTATGCTTTGAGAAAAAACCTGGGACAAAATGCTACGACAGATCAAAGTTTTTCAGATACAAACAAAATGAGACCTTTGGATATTACCTACATTGCGGGCTTATGTTACGTATGTGGCATTTGTGTGATTGTGGCATTTGTGATTATGCTCTTGGAGTGTGTGATTGCAAGGCTAATATCTCAAGGACACTCTTAAGACATTATGTAGGTTTGAGTTGGAATCGTAGTTGATTCATTCAACAAGCATGTCCCATCGGTTGATTAACAACAACAACAACAACAACAACAACAAGAAGTCTGGTTTCTGAGCGTTGCTCTCTTTCGCGACCTCATATACTTACATCCTAACCGGCGAGATCCGTTTTGCTCTTTGGGGTATATTTAGCGTCGCCGCCATTTCGCAGGTACTTAGCATTATGATCATTATTTTCTGTCACTGCCTATAGCCTAGTATCCATTATACAGACCGGTGAACTGAGGAAAAGATCAATGAAATGTTTATCTGAGCCTTCATAAGATAATCATGGCGAGAATCGAACCCACGAATTGTTGATCCTCAGGCCAGTGGAAAGGTATGGTGGGTCAGAAATCGGCAGTAGTCGCGGTGTCTGTGCGATCGCTGATAGGTGAAACTGCCCGGTGGGCCATATTGTATGTGCTGTATGTGTTGGCAGGCCAAACTACTCAGTGAACCAGTGTTTGGAAATTTCTGGAATAACATCCGTTGCTGTGCTGAACAAGGGACGGGAAGAAGGAGCTCACAGGCACATATACTTTAAAATTGTTGGCCACAGCGAAGACATTTTTTTATTGTGAAAGTCGGTTTAAGCACTGGCAAACTGAAGTGAATAGAGCCAGCTTTTTTTTTTCGCCCCACCAAGAACTGCAGCCAGTTCGACCCGTGTGGAATCGCGGATTAGGATTCTCTGGCACCTGAAGTCACGTCGTCTGCACTTTCTGCCATACAGTTGGTCTACAATTGGCCATGGCTTTGTAATATTTCAGAACTATATTGCATGTTTAATGAGATGACGTTGGGCCACTTCACAATTTTTATAATACTCAAATATGAAGTCTTGAACGATACTGAAATACTCTTCGGTTATAAAAGTATCCCTGACGTTTGTCACACTTTATCTCTTCTTCAATTTCACCTCTCGTCCTCCTCTTCCTTCTCTCGTTCCTCTTGACCTGTTCACTCATGAAGCACAATAATTGTGAAATCCTAATCCCTTTACGTCACTGTGATTTTAACAAGGAGCCCACTACAGCAGCATATCAACACTTTTCCAAATATTGATTTGATGGATTCCTGTGAAAGGCTTTCTGTTCACTTGAATAGTGCTAATATATCAATCGTGTTTAATATGAGTAGGAATATCTCTCGCAAGTATCTCTCTCGGCTTATAATCAGTGAATGCCACAGATTAAGAGGAGTAGGGCGTCTCTTTATCACCAAATGGACCTAGGCTAGGACGCAAATAAAGCGAAGATTTCATTGGCAGTGGAGAAGGGAACCGCATAATGGAGTCTTCACCTTGCTTTTAGTATGCGGGCTCCACTTACTGCGGTTGACCAGTATGTGGAATGAAACTAATAGCAAAACAGGGTACATTACCTTCTAATACGAGTCCTGGAAAAAACTTTTTTTTTGAGATTTATATTTTCATAATCACAAAGAGTCGAAAATATCGAAAATCAGTTATATGTTCTTTGATGCGAGCGTATGACATGCTGATGGGCTGCCCCATTTCATACAGAAAGCAGCAGTGTTTTGTGTAGACTAGTATTGTGTCCCCATCAGAGTAGCTGTAACGTTAAGATCACGAAACAGTTGCTACTGATACTTACATTTGCACAGATCTAAAGTTGTTTTTTTTTTATGTTGGCATATTATCCCCACATTACTGGCATCCACTGGAAAACAGCTTTGAGGCTCCATGTGGACAAATGGGTGATTTACTCCACATAAGACAAGAACACAGACTTACATAGTTGATCTCGCTTTTGCCTGGATTGCTATCGGTTTAGAATTGCAATATAATGTTGAAAGTAGGCTGAAATTGGTTATTCATTTCAGTGCATTTTTGATACATTTTGTAAGACAAAAACATCGACTAATTTTAGTTGCATAGATCATGCGCCTCATTTGATGCCTACTGGTAATATGTTTGATACGCCTTTGACCCAAAATCTTGTAAACTGGGGCCAACTGACCTCTCTAGACCATATTTTCAAAATCAAATTTACAAAATTTGTAGAGACCAGCAAATTTCTGTTCCAAGGCATTTCGCTTATTGACCACTGTAACGTTATTCTGTGATATCTTCGTTGACCTGTCTTTTGTCCCACGTTTCCCAATGAACATATAAGAGCAGAGTGCATCAAGGAGTTGTTCCTTGATAAACTCCCCTTAATGTCTCGAACTTCCGGTGAGCTCTGGGCAGTGACAAGCTCTTAGGCAAATTGGGCAGTTGGTCTAAGAGTAATATGGAGTAGCATGGCTAAATGACTACATCACCGCGAAGATAAAAGTGTTCGATTCCTGTCATAGTCATGGGATATGTGCCGTGAGAAAATATTTCACTCACATTTTCCTGAGTCCCCCGTTGTAAAATGGATACCTGGTTATGCACGGGAAAGATATCAGAATGCTAGTGATCAATACCTGTAAACGGTCACGGCTCTACTTGCTCCCAGGGAGTTGAGACATTCATTGAGCGGTCTGGTCTACGCCGGGGGGGGTAATATTCGTATGAAGTTGCATTAGCGGGTATTGTGGTGACTTTATTAAACATGATTGTTATTGATGATGGTGATGATGATGATGATGATGAAGATGACTATTGATCACAGTTTTTTTTCTCTTCTTATGCCATTTCATTCTTCTTTCATTGATTTTCTATATTGGAAGAAGGACGCCAGTCCGAAAATTTGTGTATTAAATTTGTTAAATTGTTATAGTTTTCTTTCTTTACTTATTTATATCCAGTGCGGATAAACGTCATGCAAACAATGATGGTGGTGGTGGTGATGACATGTTTTCTTCAGACCGCGCGTCCGCGCAAATCGCCGCGTAAATTTCAATATCCTCTTTAAATATATTGAACACGCGCTGATTTCCCCACAGGTGTCAGCCGCAAATTTCCTATATTGTAATGGATTTTGATTTGTCAGAGTTCTGGCAAGCAACCTGAAAAAGACGGATTATTTGAGAGCAGGCTAACATCCCTGAAAATATTTACAAATCTCCCCTCAAATTTATGAGGGGGTGGGGTGTGGAGAAATTCTCTCCAATTCCAAACTCATATGATCTGAAGAAAACACTGATTATGATGGTAATGAGAGAGAGAGAGAGAGAGAGAGAGAGAGAGAGAGAGAGAGAGACAGAGAGACAGAGAGAGACAGAGAGAGACAGAGACAGAGAGAGAGAGAGAGACAGACAGAGAGACAGAGAGACAGAGACACACACAGAGAGACAAACAGAGAGAGAGAGAGAGAGAGAGAGAGAGAGAGAGAGAGAGAGAGAGNAGAGAGAGAGAGAGAGAGAGAGAGAGAGCGTGGAGGAAGCAGGAAATGTAATTTTAGCACTATTATATTTATTATTTATACTTATACACATCCACAATAACCATCTTAATCAAATCGTGTTTTAACGTCACTTGACGCTGACGAACGCCTTTTTACCTGTTTTAAGCATGCTGTCTTCACTATCTGCCTTTTAACGTTTAAACTTTCTCTATTTCTTCCATTCGTCGTTCATATCTATAATTAGTTTTACTAGATGATTGTGTGTCTTAGGATCATTGTATGCCTGAAGATCTTATCAGATCGAAAATTTGCATTAATAAATCAACTTTATTTATCTGTGAAGACAAACTTTTTATTTCTGTTCCAAAGTTCTTAATTTAAAATTCTATTATGATGGTGATGATGATGATTAAATTTGAAGACACAGTGACGGAAATGTCTTGATTAATCATGATGAGAACGTGAAATATTTTCCTTGAAACAACGCCTACTCGCTGAGCGACTGTACGCGCGGAATGATAGAATGTTTCGATAATGTAGTCCACTGCAAGTGATCTCCTTATGCTTCTTTCACAACCAATGCTTCAAAAGCATACACCAACAAAATACGCTTCGAACAGACGCAGCAGGCCGGTATCAATCTGTACTACAAAGCTAGACCCTGTGGGGACACTGGGAAATGAAGTGGAATCTACGGAAATAAGAAAATATTGTTGTAATGGCGATTCATATTGTGATCGTCCGGTCTAAAACTTTGGAAGTGATATTGCAGATGTGAGATATAAAAGCATCTTTGTCTATTTTGAATAAAACTTGGTTCCCGTCGATATGCAACGTACGTTTTTCGTTGGTGCGCTCCAGTGACGTGAGAAAGAGTGCGCATACAGTGGAGGTTTGTTAGAAATGTAACGTCTTTTGCGGAGGCCGGAGGTGAGATCTCGGCAACATGACGGCAGCCAATTTACAGTTTCAAATTTGTTAGTAGAATGTCTTATCGACGGTCTTGTCTCGGAGGAGGATGTGGCAAGAGCCAACGGTAGTATGTGTGCTGGTATATGAGGTAAAATTGTAACAAACCGCAATCGCAAGTCTGTGCATTCATTTCTTGCTCTTCCGCATCAGCGGCAGCCTGCTTCGCTTGCCTAGAGACTAATTCCTTTGCTAAGGCCCGGCCGCAGAATAAAAGAACGGCCGGTTTCACAGAGCCGCAGGCACCAAACAAACACAGCTCAGGACGATAACTTTCTGCACAGATGGTGCCTAGGAAGAAACATAATCGCAAGCTTTTTATCACTATCAGTATATGAAGGCCTTAATTCCTTCTATATCCGTAGGCACTTTACATCCCGCCAAAAAGGTCCACCGAAACAAAGCCGATCGACATTTTTGCATAGGAAGCGCTGTGGCCATCCCGTCCAACAAAGGAAAGAGATGCCTTATGGTATGGTGAGAAAAAAATATGCTGCGTTCAAGTTCTGCCTGTTCGTTATATAAGAACGGGTTGCAAGGGCTACGTTTGTTGTTTTTTTTCTGCGGGTGCAAGAAAGGGATGGTCCTTTTTATTCTTTGGGCAGTCCTAAGCAACGGAAATATCAGTTTCTTTGCAAGCCACCGTTGAATCTTGTCACATACTCCTCTGAAATGTGGTGTTTGATAAAAGTTCCGCTAACAAATTTGAAACCATAGATGGTGGCCGCCATTTTGCCGAGCTCTCACTTCCAATTTACGCAAGATGCAATATTTCTAACACATGCCTAGAAGATGGGAACGTTTCCCCACCGCGACTTACGTGCAGCAGCGAAAAACACATTGGGATATCGATCTTGCCATCGTGTTTACTGAGAATAATACAACGTTATCGTAGGAGGGGAAATGAAAAGATAAACATTTTGGTTGTTATTTAAACATAGCTGACTCTGTCACAACTAAATTTTGAATAGATCTATATTATTGTATATGAATATGTGTGCGTAGGTATGCGTGCATGTGTGTATGCGTGTGTGTGTGTGTGTGTGTGTGTGTGTGTGTGTGTGTGTGTGTGTGTGTGTGTGTGTGTGTGTGTGTGTGTGTTCAGGTACGAGTGTTTTCTCATACTTATTGTACTGAAGTGAGCTTTCTCATACTTATTGTACTGAAGTGAGCTTGCGTGCATATCGGAGAGAATGTTAAAATGTCAAAGCGCCTAGAGCCCACCGCGGGGATTGGGCGCTATACAAATACAATTTATTATTATTATTATTATTATTATCATCAATCTTAATACTAAATCTTTTGACATTTTTGTTTAATTTCAAAATTATTCCACTTGCAAGAGAAGGATCTAGATTCAAAACAGTTCGGAGACATATGGCAATAAATAACGGATATTGCTGTAAAAGGACATTCGAGGTTTCTTTCTGCACCATTCCGTCGTACTTCATGCTGCATGGAGTCATCAATCAGGGGGAAAGCAGAATTTGAAATGTTAATCTATGTAACATTTGTGATGCTTGTTGTTTGTTTGGG
>JAWQUT010000357.1:411294-429542 GCA_033807755.1 Ellobium chinense | reverse complement strand
CTTTGCTATACGGTCCTGGACCGCGGCTCCGGTCCTTCATGATTCGAGAATGTTGCAGTTAGTAGCGGCTGACCTTGTTGGGATGAGTTGTTTTTTTTTTCCTCTCTTTTAACTAGGGCGGCAGTGCGTTACGCTCCCGTCCCGCCCGCTAGTATTAAGACTGTCTAGTGTCAAGGTCAGCTCGACCGTATAGTGCTTTGAGTAAACGCAGTATTAGCCTTCCCGAAGGTTCGGGTGGGATGCTTTGAGTGAACGCAGTATTAGCCTTCCCGAGGGTTCGAGTGGGGCCGCGATCGGCATGTTTTGATTCTAATTAGTCTAGAAGTTGCTGTTCGTACCTTCTAGACTAGCATGTTTGTTTGGCGCATCATATGATGATGACGTCATTTACTCCAGAATTTCTACTGAAATTATTATAAAAGGCACGAGAGTGAGAGAGTGGGGAGAGTTGGCTGTTTTGGTCTGTGCGTTGTGAATTATTTGCTGGTTACACCTTGTTACCAATAAAGAAGTATTCTGTTCCCTGCACAGCAGACTTGGTTTGTGTAGCAACGTCAGTGGCGTTTCTAAGGAGAAGCTATTGTGTTCATTGCCTCTTCACTACACGCCCATACTGATCGACATTTGCTCGCTACAACCTAACTCTTAGAAAGGGCGAAATGGGGGAAGCGGCACAGACTTGCCCGTACATCGCCAACGGAATCTTGCACCTTCAGTGAAAGACATTTCGAATTTCTGTCTGTCGATGGTTCCGACTGAATTCTACATACAGCAGTATCGGAGTTTATCGGGTTCGAAAATAGCGTAAAGATGTTGTCACAGGTGATCAGTACCTGTAATTGGCAGGAGCATTGTATGTTCCTCAGGGAGTTCAGAAAATCCTAGTGTGATTTGGCCTGCTAGGTAATAATAATGTGAAGTGGTGTGAGCGGGGATTAGCCTGGATACGACTTGTGTATACCGCGTTTTGTTGTTATTGTTATTATTATTATTGTTATAACATACAGTTACTTAGTGATCCAAGCCAACAACAACAACAATGATGATGATGATGACGACGACGACGTAGTAACAACAGCTTTCCCTCGCCCCGCCGCTGTATTATTATTCCGTAGTGTAGTGCGCTCAAAGGGGATTGCAGAGTTTGCAAGCCGTAGAATTCAAGTGCTGACTGGGGAATCCCTTCGTTTAGAAAATGTGTTTGACATCGACATGTGATGCTTAGAGAATCACGTAGTCACTCACTTATTACCCCTTTTTATTTGCTTTGCGTGATCTTTACCCACGTTGCACCCTGTGATCCTTTTACGCTGAATAACGGCTACACTGATTCAGTTCTGAGTATAAGAACAGATCAGTGGCCGTGTGCTTAATGCTTGCATTTATTAGATTGCTAATGTTTTCCGGGTTTCACAGAGTGAATCTCCATGATTTAAAAAAAAAAAAAAATGTCCTTAGACCTTCCCAGCCCTCAGTCTCAAAAACATAACCAGGGGGCAAGAATGGTAAATAATGCCTTTTTTTAAAAAGTCAAGATTGACATTGGCCGTGCTGCGTCAGTTCAAAGTATATTTTGTTGATGTATGCTTTTGAAGTTTGATTATGAAAATGCAGAATAATTAGGCAGTTCTGTCGCGATTCACAGTACAGAAGAATCTGTATCTGTAACCACGAACGTACCTCTGGGGTAACTTATTCACTTGTCATAAGACCTATGACCGGTTTGTGGTCCTCAGCATACTGGGGTCTCGATCTTCTGAGGATACCTTTAGTTTTGCACAGCCATTAAAGGACTGGGCGATTGAAGATCGCATGATTTTAGTTTCGTTTTGCATTATTTGTAAGTTTCTTTATCATATTGTTTGAAAACAAACCTGTATTTTATTCGTATTTTTAAAAATTGTTGTCTACCTCTTGAATTAGTATGAAATTCCAGTTCCTCGTCAGAATACCTGTTAATTTCTAAGGTGTTGAGTGATACTGCCATTGAATTTGATTTAAATCCTTTCTGAATCCTAGTAATGGGAATTAGATTTCAAAATGTGTTACTTTTGGATTTTACTACCACTGTGGACACAATGTTGGATTTGGATTTCAGAACTTCTCCTGACGTGATAGTAACAATCATGGGTCGACGGCTTGACAGAATTGGCTTGGGGGAAAAGGAAGCGGCACTCCTATCATTCTTTAGTTACGTATGGACTAATCGATTTAATATGATAAAAAAAATTGTAAAAGAAAACAGAGGGTTTTAATTCTCTATCCTCTTTTTAAAAAAGTAAAATCTAAATTTTACACGTCGATGGCCATACTTAAGGGAATTTGACAACCAAATGTCACTTTCGTTTTAAATGTTGGTTAAATGAAGCAAGTAATGTCGTTAAATGACAAGAAATGAAGATTCACGTAATAAAACAAGTCATAAAGCCTGAGAATGCCAAGTAAACGCTGGCCATCTGAAATTTTACAAATATTTTTTCTTTTTGTCTTGTCCATTTCAAAATTTAAAGACTACATTCGGAGTTTTATCTTGCATAATTTTTAGAAGATATGAAATGAAGTAGACTAGCTAGCTACTCCAGATGTTGCCTGAGCAATAAATTATCAAAGAGTATCAAAAATATCCAGAGTATTGAAACTTTAGCAGTATTAGATGGGGATGGAAGGTACTTTTAGACCACATTTTTGGTCATTTATAAACATAGCAGAATCATTATAATATCCGTTTAAGACAATATTAAGAACCAGTATATATTTTTACCCAAACAGATACATAGACCCGCCAGTCCCCTTGAGAAAGAAACTCAATAATTCACTCTTGGTCTTTTTTCTTTTCTGAGGACGAAAAAGAGAAGGGGTGCAACACAAATAATTATACATATACATGTGGGACTTAAGTGGCGTTTAAAGACCCCAAAAACTCAGAACTGATCATCAGCGAAGGCTATAAGTCCTCCCCTACCTCCCACCCCTCTTCTCCTTCCCCGCTACCATTTATAGTGCAGTAACATTTTGCATTGTTTTCCCGGAACAAAGTTGTTGTGGCTCTCTCTATGAAAATAAACCTAAATATAGCTATTATGTAATAAAAAATAAACCCTGGAAATGTCAAAAGCTGCGTCTTTTGTCACTGTACTAAAACCTGTTCTTTAATTGAAGTCCAAGTCTATCAACTCTTGTTCTTTTTTCACCTCTTTCCGAATACGGAATTCTGTAAATTATCTTAAAACAGAAATTTTAACGGAAATCGAACCCGAGTGATAATGATGTTGTTTTTGGACAAATTCTTGCACAAATTACCAGACTGTTGCAGCATCTCCATAAATAATAGTATTTAAAGGACCACAGTTCTCACGGATTACCCCCTGCGCTCTGTGAATGACAAAGAGTACAAGATGTTAAGCAAACACTCCACCTTTCTTAAGCGTTGTACAAACCGCTCGAGGTGATGTGTTAACATGGGGGTCAAAGAACAAAAGGAAAAAAAAGTTGTCACTCTGTATTGCACTACCCTGATGTTTTGCCAACATGTAGATTCTTCCGGGCCGTAGTTCATATTGCTCCTAGTTAATGGACTGATGAGAGGTCTCATGCGATTCGTCTTCTAGTCCTGAGCAGAGAATCGGTCCTCGATTATTGGTAAGCAGAAATAATGGGTGCCGAATTTCATAAAAATCTGATGACATGCCGAATTTCATAAAAATCTGATAACAGGCTAATGAGTCGTTCTTCAAGCGAATCATTACCTTCAGTTAACTCACTCGAACATTGAATAGGCGAGACTATGCTATAGATTATTTTCTTCTCTAATTCTACCTCGGCCTCTAGCACTACTCTTATCCCTATGTCTAGAACTAAGGGAATCCATAACTTTGCCATCCCACTTGGCTGCATTGTGCCTCTCTGTGCCAGTGAACTCGCCTCTGATTACTCTGAAGCGATGTTGGGCTCGATTCAGAATGCGAGTTTGGATCGATTTCATGAGTTACTAGATACAGCCTCGAGATATGATGCAGTGGGTTTCTGACTCGCATCGGCTTAACCGATTACTTTATCCGATTTTCAGCTTCTGCCAGGCCTACCCTCTTCCCACGTTTACAATCCATTACACATTTATAGGCCATTCCACGCAACTTTAGCAGCGTAATCAATTACCATAGATCCACACTCAAAATACGTCTCTAACCTTTCTTTTAAGGCTTTTATCTTATTTCTTAAATTCTATTCTATTTGTTTATTTGTTTGTAAAAATGAATCTACATGAACGACATTTCTCCTTGTCATAGCTTTGATTTCGTAGTAGTGGATAGCTCACCGACCTGTGGTGGAATAGTCCAGAACTGAATCTAAAGATTCGAAACGTCAACTTCCGGTATCTTTTCTTCCAGCGTTTTAAAAGTAAACATTGTGTCAAAGCCATTTCAAAGCTCAGATAACAATGTACAGACAGTTTGAAGAGAGACTCCCGGAACAATGTTTACCAAAAGACAGACTGGCAAACTCCCAGTTGTCACGATATTGGATTTGATGTGGGGAAAAAAAAAAATTACACACGGAATTTAAGAACTTGCAGCAGCGTGATGGGGGATATAGTCTATAAGAGAAATCACCAGCTCTATTTTATCACGATACCGAACTGTGTTCTAACATCTCGAGGCAAACAAAAAGGGGTTAAGAGAGGACATAAATTACATTTATTTGTTTAGTGCCGCGAAGGAGTGATCAGCTTCTGCGCAGTTACCAGACCCCAGCACAGAATCACAGTCATTATTATTATTAAGCAATATTGCACTTACTGATCCTTCCTCATATTCCTTCTGCATTCATCTCAGTGTTGCCACTCTGGTTATGTGCTTTTCTCTTACAGCAAGAATTTTTTTTTTTAACCTCTATAATTATTTCTCTATGGACAGTGTTGAAGCAAATTTAGTGGGGAAGACATCCTGGAATTTTACAATAAAAGGAAAACCAGGAATCTTGCCCAGTTTGTCCTACATTTGACGATATTTCCCAGCAGCTTGCGAGGAGCGATTTTTCCTTTTTCGTAAAGCCATTTTATTTTACCGTAGGAAAAATCGTCTAGGGTGGCAACACTGCTTCATTTCAACTATCACTAGGCACCCAAAACCTAAAATTTCAAATCAAGCCTAGATGTATGGGAATGACTCCAAAAGCTAGAGCTTTCTTTTCTGATTAATTTGATACCAAGATCAATAAAAATTGGTTTGTAACTTTTTGAGTTATAGTGTTTTAAAGATATGATGATTGTTCCACATTTCGTCCCTTTCATGCCGTTGTGCAATCAGCCATGTTTGGAGACGCGAAACACAAAATCTAACATAGCAGGACACTCTAAAATCAGTTAAGTTAAAGAAAAAGTTGCACAAAAGATGGGTATTTTTTTTTTCATAATGGTATCAATTCAACTTTTAAAGTTCTGATCACCTTAAAATGGCCCACGGTCCATTTTTGCTCCATTTCTGAAATTTCACCATTTTGCGTCAATTTCACGAAGTGTGAGTCATTGTCACGATCTAGCTACTCCCACTTTATTATTTGTCAGACAGACGTTTGTCAGTAATAGCAATGACCACGAAGATTGTATTAATAGCATTGTGGTCATCAACTCCATCTCCTGCCTCACTTGGCTCCAGGAGCGGCTACATGGCTTTAGGATTTGGGAAAACCGCAATGGTTCTCCGTGGCACACAGCAATAGCACCATGCTGAAGGCAAACTGTGGCAGAAATTGGGTGCCCACCATTTTGACAGAGGAGTATATAGGTATGAAGATGCCAGCGTTTTTTTCACTTTTGGCTATATTAGGTTTTACACTTCTCATTAACTTATCCAGGGGTCCCAGGCTAAAATACTTTCCAAACATGTTGTTTACCTCTTCTTCCAAATTTTGACACAAAGAAAAATGCCCCTAAACCAGTTAGATTTTGAGAACTTAGGCAGTGAAGCAGGCTACCAAATATTTTAGGCCTTTTCACTCAGTAAACAGGGTAACCTTACCCACCCAGCAACAACCACAAATTTTATACTTGAGTGGCTAAACCTCACCTATTCTGAGTCTACACATGTATTTGCACCTATCTAAAACTTTGAAATTAAGATCCAAACTCCTTTCCCTCCTCCCCATGACCAGTTTTCTGATTTTATAGGGACTGTTTAAAATTGTATATTTTTATGCCAGGTGCTCTTAGCATCTCATCCCTCTAGGAAGAAATTAACTACTCACGTCCACCTGCCTGAATGAATATTGCAGAGGATGGAAGATAACTTCCATCTGGTTCAACCTGAACGCTTTGTTTTCAACGAATTTATAGAATATGAGTTGAATAGAACTATGTTTTTTTATTGGTGAATCTTCTAGTGGAGCAGCGTGACCGAGCGGTTAAGGCGTTGGACTCAAGATCTAAAGGTCAGGGGTTCGATTCCCGATCACGTTCATGTAAGTGCCTTGGGAAAGCATTTCATTCACATTTTCATCAGTCCACCAATCTGTAAAAAGGGTACCTGGCTATGGGCGTGAAGAATAATGTCAGAATGCTAGTGATCAGTTCCTGTAAATGGTAGCGGCACTGCGTGATTTCCAGGGAGCTGAGAAAGTCCTAGAGTGATCTGTCCTGATGGGGTAATGAAAGCGTGAAGTCGCGTGAGTGGGCATTAGCCTGGATACGACACTTACAAACAGCAGTATTATTATTATTATTATTAGTAGTAGTAGTAGTAGTAGTTGTAGTAGTAGTAACAACAACATACTCCTCTGACAAAATGGTTATTAGACTAACATCTTTCCCTCATTTCCCTCCTACTAATTCTCTGTTTAATTGGTGGACGCCATGTTTCAACTTGTTTCTATTGATTGAAGTATATCATTTAAAAAGGAGCTGTAAAATAGTGTCCGGACTGGTAACCTTCTACATGCTCGGTGTTGCATCGCTTTCGTAAGTTTAAGATAAGATCCCTGCTCTTAAAAGAACTTGGTGCGCTTGTACTTATTGTTATCAATGCCTTTACTCTTAAGCTTGGGAATTCACCCTTGATTTCCGAAAGATAATTTAGATTACAAGTGAGTTGACCTCATGAAGTATAATTCTGTTTCTGTTTACAGCCATAGCTAAAGTGGGCTTATTATTAATTATGAAAAAAAATATTCAGGGACAAGGTATTAGACTATGTGATTTTGCTCTATCTCGGATCGGTAGGCAGATGTGCTAGGACAAAGTCCGAAGACAAAGCAGAGATATAAAAAAAAAACAACACAGCAACAATAAGAACAACAATCTGAATGCTGAAGAACCCGGAGCTGTGAGTCATTCCGATTAAGATGAAACATGGGAGCCTAAAATCACGTGACAAAAGTTCCCGGAGTATGGCGACCCCCAATAAAAAAGTGAATTGTGAGGCGGAACAGAAAGGATGGATAGAGAAGATCATTTCTTAACACTATCAGCGAAATAATCATCCATGATTTTTCACTGTTGCAAGTGTGTGTTGGTAGTATTGTGCGTTCTTTTTGACAAGTGAGCACACCAGCGGCCGTGTGCATAATCCATATGTTAATTTAAGTATTGCGTTAACCACAGTGAATACTAGACTACTAGTGTTTTGGGAGTTTCCCGTGGTAACCGAAGTGCGTTAACTAACGTAAGGATTATGCATACGGCCACAGGTCACACAAAATCACTGTCTTCCAACCACTCTTCAACTGTGTACAAATTATAAAGTGTCTCTTGGTCTTCAAGCATGAAGATTTACGAAACCTCCACCTCATCCTTCCCATCCCCACCACACCACCGCATCCATCGCCACCCAAGCAGCCGCGTTTGAATTCTGGGAGATAGTAGTAGCGGTGGTAGTCTAGTAGATGTAGAAAACAGTGGTAATTTTAATGATGAAGGTAACAGTAATGGTAGCAGTACTGGTGGTGGTAGGAATAGAGTAGAAGTGGTGCAAACAGTGGTTGTAGTAGCAGTAGTCATAGAAGAATAGCAGCAACAGCAGTGATAGAAGTGGTCTTGGTGGTGGTAGTGATGTCATATATATACTGCTAGTATCAGTATTAATAGTAGTAGTGGTAGTAGCATTTGTAGTTAAAGTAGTTAGTGGTAGTTGTTGTTGTTGTTGTAATAGTAGTAAGTAGTACTAGTAATCATGTTGTTGGTGGTGATGGTGTTAGTAAAAGTAGTAGTATAGATAATAATAGTAGTAGTAGTAGTAGTAGTAGTATTTGTTATAGTAGTAGTAGTAGTAGTAGTATGGAAAGAAGTACTCAAGTACAAACAATGCCTTGGCACTCTGTCGCCCTCACAGTGCAGATAACAGTGCTAAATATTATATACAGAGTACTCATCTGGGACCTTTTGAATTGTTACGGTCGAAGTTCTTCTTACTGGTGTTGGCTCACATTTTGATAGGGAGAACCACCGAACATGTGCCGTATTATGAAGCCCCGGCGTCCTAAGAAAGGATTGCATCAATGCACACGACAGGTTATCCATTCCACCATTTATCGTACCTAACTTCGGGGATGTGCCAGCCTCTTGTTTACGATATGTTGCTGGACTTCTGGCGCTTGACCCCTGTCCCTAAACATCAGCTAGGCCCTCAGTGAGTCCCATGATATTGCCCTTAAATCGTATATAAAGCCAACTCTTTACTGAAAGCAAACTTAGGCCGCCTACCACTGGCACCGCAGATGGCTGTTTGACCTCCTTCATGTGCAGTATTAATGGGACACTTCCGCTTACAGCTCAGTTTAGGTTTTAGGGGCAGGATTAGAAATGAGAAAGCACAGATGAGAGAGTTCTTAGACAATGATAATGTCTAGCAGTTGTCCAAAATTTGCAGCTTTGCCCTTTCAATCCCACCCGTGACCCTGGCTCTAACCCTAAACCAAACTCTAGGCCAGATTGTCTTAATGCAAAATTTGCCGGAGTTCCGGGGTCAACAAGAGTGCAGCGCAGTGCCATGTGCAAAACCGCAACGTTTTATTTAGACAGGCGACAATAAAATTGTGCTTATCTCGGAAACGTGAAAAGCAGATAAGACGATGGATTAGTCAGTATAGTTGTGGCCAAAATTTAATATGGACCAGAGTGTTTCACGACTGTACAGTAATTTTGGTATTTTGAGTCGTTATGAAATGCGACTTAAGAGTATGAGAGTTTTCTTTTTTCAAGGGAACCGGATGAGGGTTGGAGGGCTGTGAGGGTTGGGNGGGGGGGTTGGGAGGAGAATTCGGGAGTATCAAGGTGACCCGATTACTGTTGTGGACGGTGCCAGGACCTGCTGATTCATTGGTGCATCGTGGGGATAAGTGGTGGGCAGGAATCGTGACAGAATTAGATTTTGCTGAGGTCGATATGATGGATGAATATTAACCGGATTAAAAGATGAAGGTTGATTGAAAATCAGGGCAAAAAGACAAATCAGTCATGTTTTTTTGGGAGTCGAATATAAATACTCTTATTGCGTTTAGTAAAGAACTGACTACTGACACTGAAGCAGTTATTAAACAATACCTTCCGGACTTCTGCCTTCCCTTGTGTGGTTACATATCTCGCCACTGAAATATCGCTAAATGAGAAATAGGACCCAGGATTCCCCATTTCACTAGAAAGCTTGCAAGTATTTTCTGCAGTGCCCTCGAAAATACGGAGCCCGCAGCAAAAAATTGCTACTTTTGCTACGAGCTTAATTCGGCACTAGAAGTATTTATTAAAATCTAGATTTAAATCCCGACTCAAGAACAGATGGTTTAGAAATATTCGATTCCATAGTTCTTACTTATGATGCATGTACTTACTAAATTATTTGCCCACCATGACAGTGTCATTGATGCTTTCTGGTTTTGCAAACTCACTTACCCCAAGGTAAATCATCTCAAGGGCCGAAATGAGTCACGACACACCTGCTAAAGTAGGAGATAATGGAAATGTCGAGTCTGCTATACTCAGTGTTTTTCTGAAGATGATGCAACCACGAGTCCATGTTTTGACACGATTTTTTAGAGAGGTTGTTCGTACCTGTTATGTTATCCGTAAACAAATGTGGACGAGCAATTCCCTGGTTAATGTGCTATCCGAGAAAATTTGTTGTTGATGTTGTTGTTGTCCTTGTTGTTACTGTAGTTGTTGTTGTTGCTGTTGTTGTTGTTGTTGTTGTTGTTGTTGCTCAGAATGGTCAAAATAAGGCTGAAATCGCCTTTTGACTATATCAGGTTTTTGGTATGATATGAAAGCGTAATGTGTGTATTGTCATTAGCTGAAGAAATTATTAGCATTATTCTGGAAAACAACACAGTCCTTTGAAGTATCAGAGGGTCAATCCCATGCAACGGAGAAAAAGAAATCTGAGAAAATCTTGACTGAAGACCAATGTTTTACTTTGAAGCTAATCTAATCTGCCTCATCAAAATAAAGATGTATCCACGATTACGAATCATTTGCCCATGAAACCAGGATTACTGCGTACAAAATAAATTTCTGCTGCTGCTGTTGTTGGTATTGCTGCTTCTGCTGCCGCTGCAGCTGTCACTACTGCTGTTGCTGCTATAGCATATCAATACTTTATTCCCTCTCCTTCAAGATTTTTATTCTACTGTGCTCCGCTATTTCTATTGTATTGATTATCGTTGACACTTTCTTTCTGATCACGACCGCCGGCTTGAAAGTTTTAGGCTTTTCTAAACATGTTTTTATTGTACTTTCGTGTAAAATTAGCACTATGAATTAAGACCCTGCAAAAGAAACGTGTACTACTATTAAGAACACCAAGGCTGCCAAACAGACCAAAGAACGTGTCGATCAGTCATCATCGTGGTCTAATTCGCCCACAAAAGGTACAGTATTTTGTTGTTTGTTTTCTTTCCCACAGTCATCACGCTCGAGTGATGCAATATGAAGAAACAAGGACTGGTAATAAAAGTTATGTGGGTGGTAAGACTAAAGAGGAACGGGCCACAGCGTTGACCGGAACTGTAGCTACCAACCGCACAACGACTGCGTTTTTCACAGTGCGTTTTTTCTTTCTTTTTTTAATTTAGGGAANGTGGGGGGGGGCATACACAAGATTCAGGGATACAACTACAACACTGAAGACGAATTTGTATACTTTTCTACGTGCATGTGTATTATGAATGAGATGTATGCACATAGTATGGCACTCTGAAACAATTTCCCGAAGGATAGATCTACATAAAGGTCCTATTTTTCTATTGTTCACTGATCTGGGGTAAGTAACCCAATCATAACCTTAACTAGGTCAATACTTGTACAGCACACCAGGCTGTCCCACAAAATGTGCGGGGAAAGATCATCGTAATCAGTTGGAGGTTGCATAAGAAGGCTCGTGATAAATGCTTATAGCTAAATCTGATGTTAATTTACGAGGGCAATAAAATGACTCCAGGACAGAGCAAATAATGAAAGAAAATGCAAAGTCACCGAACTCTCTTAGCCACCCTTTACATTTTCCACACGAGCGAAAACGAGCAGGTTTCTCATTGGCTGGCTGATCCATGTAAGTTCCCACGAGTGCGCTATATTAAACCGCGAAAAAAACCCTCAAGGTGATTCGTGAAGACATCCAGTCGCTACGGCAAACGATCATTTTCTTAAATCCTCGACCGAGGCATCCGCCGAGGTACAAGCGTTTGACTGTCGCAGACGTGAGGGTGACATGTTTCGGCTGTCATTTTAGACAGATCCGGCACAGCAGACCTGTACGCGGAACTTTTTTCTTGTCTTCTGCTGCTGGCTGACCTTGGCAGATTAAAAAAGAGGTAAGTGCAGAAATAACGAAAAGGTGGCGGTCGTTGTGTGCACTTTAACATAGTTTCCAAGAAGTACATTCACCGCGGTTTAATCACATCTCTTCGGGGAGCGCAGAAAAAAGTTGCGATTAAACCAGTGAATTTTATTTAGAAATACAGCGTTTTGTTACGTGAAAATGAAGGAAAAGCTGCGTTTATCCGGATTACCATTATTGTAGTTATTGACTGTATCTGGAAAATGTACATGTAGAGAATGTCATATAAAAAAAAAAACAAAAAAAATATGAGTTTTCGTCTTCGAGAATGGATACTTTTGGACGTTATTTTAAAATCAAAAATTAAAAAAGGAATGGAAGAGAAAACACAATTCGAAGATAAGGGCGCTGTCAGATCGAAGAGTGAGGACACAGGTACAGATATAAAAATAGACAAACATTGAAATGATTCGTTAACTCGCAGGTGTCCACCTATGGATTGTGGGCCAGTGTATGAATGTTAACTGTGTAAAGCATGGATGACGAAATTGTTTAAGAATAAAGATTCGATTACGAAGTATAGGGAAATATTGGGCACAATAAAATAAAAGATCTTAGGTATAGTAAATTATGTAATTCACTAGATTAATAAATGTTTCTTGTGAAATCATGGTTTGAAACGTTCATATATTGTCTAGCATGCTCTTGTATAAATTAAGCTCATCTGTTTATTCATGATATACTTGTAATAATTACTGGTATGTATTTATAATACTTGAGCTATTGTAATATTTTAGTGGTGTAGTGTAGTGTAGTGTAGTGTAGTGTAGTGTAGTGTAGTGTAGTGTAGTGTAGTGCATACTGTAATATCATGGAATATGAAGAGACATGAGCCCAAGTCTTAGATATGGTTCTCTCCAACCGTCTCCGCTCCCCACCCATTGCGGACCGTCATTCCTGCAAACTTTTATGTTTTATACATGTAATTACAGCGTATCATCAAATGATGACCGAAGGAATGATATCGTTAGGATAGTTTCACACTTATTAGCGGGAAAGACACAGAACTGCATTTATTTGTTATGGACAAAAATTTACACTGCATAAAATGTAGAAGTATGTTATCGAATGTTTCATGGCATGAGCCTCAGTCGTAAAGTGAGATCACATTCTGTTTGGAGCACGATTCTTTCTAAAATTCGTTGTTGTTGTTGTAGCTGCTGTTGTTGTTGTTGTCTTTTTTTTTGTTGTTGTTTTATTGTTTTTGTTGTTGCTGTCGCTTTTTTTTTTTTTAATTCTTGTTTTTGTTGTTATTGTGTGACCTTTTATCGTGCGTTAGAACCTACTTACGATATAATATACTCACGATAAAAAGGAGAAATAAAAGTTTGGGGCAGTGAGGGGATAATGATGTCATTTAATCAATATAACGTACACTGTTGCGTTACAAATAACATAGACTGTAGCCATTTTATGCGAACGATCCCAGTGTTCCCTTTTCTAATGACACATTTCCTGTTTATATGCTGGGTCAGATTTCTGGTGTTGCGATCCGAATTTGTCGGCGGTATGTGACGATTTGAAAGAACAGTGGATGAGTAATGGAGTCTCAGCAATTGATAAAACACTTCTTTTATCTTGATTACGTAAGGGACCGGGCATATCAGAGCGTCTGTCTGCCGTTTTACGGAGAAAGACCGTATGCGTAAGAATCACAAGTTTACGAGAGGCGCAAAAAAAAACAACAACAACAACAAAACTTCCGTGTTGCACTTTACTTTATCAAGTAATCTTTGGCGCATATCGCTGGATCTTCCGGAGACCGTAGAAAAGCTATGAGAGAATAGCCCAAACGGAACGATGGACAACATTATGCGCTATACATTGATGCCAAACGGTGAATTTGATCAAATCTGGCATATACGGTCTTTTTCCGTGAAAGGGCAGCTATGCTGTCAACTGCTGAGTGTGAACACGCTATGAAGGCACAATAATGGGTCTATAGACTTCTTTTTAGCCGAGGGTGGATCTAAACTTGGTTTCGGCGTTAATTTATAATGCGATGAAATGCGTTTTATAGGTTAAAAAAAAGTAATAATTCAGGGATGAATGATAATTCTTTTTGAACCTGTGGCTGCTGGATCGTAAAGAAGATCATGCGTAAAGTGTAAATAGCCGCAAAGGCAGGCAGGCAGACAGACAGATAGGCAGGCAGACGGATGAACGGACAGACATGCCGGTAGGCAGGCAAGCAGGCGGGCAGCCAGCAGACAGACACAGACAGACAGACAGATGAGCAGGCGGGTGGGGTAGACTGACGGGTCGACGGGCCGGCAGACAGACGTACGGACAGACAGACGGACAGACGAACGGACGGACGGACAGACGGAGTAGGAAAGAAGAAAACCGAAACTATGCCGAACGGGATGGGTACGAAATTTACGGCGCATGTTTCTGACCCAAATTATTTAAAGTGTTTATTACTGCATGAATGCAGTGCATGTAGAATGGAATCTGTGGGTTGCGACAACCTGTGGTTTACACAGAGCGGCCGCCTTTGACGGGTAATAAAGAAAGCCTCTATCGGTCGGCACTGAAGTTAATATATATTAGAACCTCGATATTAATATAAGGTATGTCATAGTGCAAAGACAAAGTATACTTAATGTTAAGGTGTACTTAATATCAAGGTCCACCTGAATAATGGATCGAATAGTAGAATAATCATTAATCCGTGCATGTGAAATTTGTACTTAATGACAGGATGTACTTAATAAATGAGTACTTATTATGAAGACTCCACTGTCCATAGTTGCAAGCTTGGGGCTGCCGTATGGCACGCTTTTTAGACCGGAAAGAGGACATGCTGAACTCTATGGTCGGTCGCGAAATCCTTGAAAAGCTCTTACGAGATTTCAGGTTAGCCAGTTGGGGGGTCACCTAAGAGTCACCTCGAACAGCGTTTTAACTTAATACGTTGTATAATGTTAGGGCCTGGAAAGATAGGGTCGCTGTACATTAAACACTTGATCGCGATTTAGAGATTAAATGTACAGGAAAGGTGGTGGCATCATGTTTGCGTATATTTCTCTAATCCCCAGGTCACGTTTGCGTAAAAAAAGAAAGTTTACATTTATGGAAAGCATACTAACCTGATTTTGTGTTTAAAACAAACTGAAAGGCCGGACGTTTGCAGCAGAACAGCGTCATTCCGGCAACTCCGACAAAACTCGCTAATGCTTTCTTTATAGTGAGACATTCAGGCGCCAGATAATCAATTCTAGCACTATCCTAAGTCCTCCCCATCGTTGATCCTAAACTCGTGACTTTAAAACTAGACCTACGGAGCTTTACAGCATACGATGGCTTCGATCTGCCTCTAAATGAAATCAGCTTTTTTTTTTTTTCTATGGTTGAGCTCCAGCCTTACTTTTATTTTTCCTTCAATAACATATTAAATCTTAAACCTTTTTTTTTTTTTTTAAAGCAAGAATGGTGAAGGTGGGTTGGAGAATTAACCCTCCGTGCGACATATATTTTATTCTAATAATGATATTATACAAGAAAGATAAGCTCTTTGCGCAGGCACCCCTCGCGTTGCTGTAATGTAAAATTTTCGATAGAGTTAATGGTTAATAAACTTGTTAGAGTGCACCTGGCTAAGAGGAGACAAGTATATTATGTAATAGTGCCACCCACTTGTTATAGAAACGAAACATTTTTCGGTAAGTGTGTCTCTACCGGAAATATGAAGAGCCTTTCCTGAAATCCGGTCGTTTAGACAGGTGGACGCGCGCGATATAGGCTTTTGTTGGCCACTAGACCAGGTTTGACTGTACATTGTACATGTGGGTCGTCGGCAGAGCAGGTAAAATTAGTGAAAAATAAAGACGTTTTACAAGGCAGACATAAATCTAATGCATATAAAATAACCTCCTTCAGTCTGCGGAATGTTTATAATCAGTCTCTCTCTCTCTCTCTCTCTCTCTCTCTCTCTCTCTCTCTCTCTCTCTCTTCTCTTTCCTATCAGCCTAGCTCTCACTGCCTCTCTCAAGCATTGCATTGCTCTAATTTAATATGCTGCTTCTGCGCACTGGGTTCGATATTCTCACATAAAAATGTGGAATTTAGGTTTTAAAGCTACGAAATAATTGGCTGTCCATAAAAATAGCCAGCTTCGAAAAAAATGTAATAAGCAGTCGGCGCCGTTTAATAGCAAAGGCACAAGAGCACGGAAGAATGTTATTAAGAGGAGGGCAGGGTTAAGCGAATAATTTTTATGGGTTATTTTATAAGACATATTATTTAATCTGAAAAGCCGATAATACGAGTAAGCGATCATTGCGATCAAAGAGTTTTATAAATTTCTTGCCAAGAGCTTGGGGGAAATGGAGCACCAGTCGCCTAGAATTAATAGTGAGCAAATTACGTGCCGAAGGAAAAAGATGGAGAAGATAATGAGAAAAGCAGAGAGCGTTATAAGAAACAAAAATATAGAGGAATGATAAAGTCAACATCTCGTGATTTGTTGCAATTTTGCGCTACAGCTTCAATTCGTTCAAAATGTAAGCACATTCAGAGGCCTCATAATGTAAATATAAATAGAAATCAAGTTCATTGAGAGAGAGAGAGAGAGAGAGAGAGAGAGAGAGAGAAAGCGCATAAACAAATATAGCGAAAGAAGAATCGAAGTGTCGTGATTTACGTTATTTCGTGGGAGTACTTCTTTTCATGCTTGAGCCAACATGCCAACGTGGGCCGGTGCATAGGCCTAATCGCATTCTGTAAGTAGTAGACTAGTTTATTTCATTTTTTTAAAAATGCGCGTTTCATTCACTTATTGTGCTTTTAGGACCCTGTTTCATCAATGCCGTTCAAAGATCGACATGTATTTGTAAAACAAAAATCGAAGGGGAGCGGGTGCCTTCATAATATAATGGGCTTCACATTTTTAACATTTTTGCCATGCCGGTTTGCCGTGCCCTTTACTACTTTTTAAACCCTTCACTAATGGGCATGTAATGATGGTGGGTAATGTAAACCTGATGGGTGTGTCTGAAGATATTTTTGGCCGAGGCTAGGCAATCCTATTTTTAGGCTTTGGTCTGGCTTCGGGGCATGTGTGGTTGTCAGATGGATGGTCGTAGATGTAAGGGGTTAAGAGTGGCCAGATTTGTTACAAAGTTGTGTACAGCTAGGGAGTGAAATTAGCCAAATTTGTTACAAATCTGGCCACAGTGGCGTCCTTTCAGTACAGTATCTTGTTTGTTACTCGGCTGGATCAGGATAGCCTGCAGGGGCGTTTTGGTGGTGGGTGGCCGAGGAGAGTGGAGATAGAAATATAATTGGTAGCGCTGCAGGGCTCACCATCTCATCATCGTATTCATTCAGTTCTTTCATTCTTTCTTTTTCTTTCTTTCTTTCTTTCTTTCTTTCTTTCTTTCTTTCTTTCTTTCTTTCTTTCGCTATCGGAACATAATTCGACTTTATCATTACATTTTTTTTTATAGATTTCACCATTTCTATCATCCCAAATAACACAATAACGCAATATGGACTGAAAGAAAACCCTGATTGAGCGATTTTCCTTTATATCATGACCACCCTCAGGGCTTCACGACCAACTATTTGACCTGTGTATCACAATCACATGATTTGTACTTGTGACAGCCCTTCCCCATGATGCAAAACTTCAGAAACAGCATTTTATGTAACGAGCCCTTATTCAGTGCAGTAGAATGTTTTGAGAGATTCTATCCCAAACTCTTGAAGATGATAGCTTAGAGTATTCAACCTGTTAACACGGAAATAGGCCAGTATGGCGCCAGACTGACAAATATGGGTTACATGGACACAGATACGGGGTCGACCTCATGGCACGTGGGATCCATCCACTCCAGTCCACATTCCCTTGTCTTTTCCTTGCTGTCAACCTCGCCTGCTTGATCTTTCACGGTCGTTCCAGAGTTTGAATCTAGCCGCTACTCGTTCATCAAACTGCAGTTCCTTTCCTCGAAGATGATCATATAAAGGCGGTGAGTATTTCCCGTCTGTCCAGTTTTAGCTCGCTATCCATCATGGCTTCTCCTATCAGTACGTCAAGCTTCGCATTCCTCTGACAAATGCGTATCCGGGACATTAAATCCATGTAAAGTCCGTCAACCAGGAGGACACCAGGAACTGGAAGTGGATCCAGTCACTTCAGGGGTGTTGATAGTCTGTCTTCTTGCGCATGATCCGGGAGTCTGATACTAGGATTGCCCTTCTTTGACATATATGGAACACTGCAAAAAGTTGTTTTGTGCTACTATAGAAACGAATAAAATATTCTTGCAAAATGCTTATGAAAGAAATATTATATATCGTCCGTGTTGACGTATAAGGTCGTATTCAACAAATTAGGTCATATGGAGATATGGGTATCATTTTGCTCAGAATTTCAAGCTGCATCTGATGGTGCTATCAGAATTCACATACGACGTAAAAATA
>JAWQUT010000357.1:378130-393940 GCA_033807755.1 Ellobium chinense | reverse complement strand
GCATAAACTAATGTACTTACTTGAGTGCGATTTTAGAGTTGCCCATTTATTTTAAAAGTTTTTTTGCCCTGGTGGCATCTGGAGCCCCATGTGTTTCGCAAGACAGGCGACCTATTACAGAACAAGGTGGTATTTTGTAAGTAATCAAATTCTTGTGCGTGAGTAAATCAGGTTACTTAGCCAGGTGTCGGGGGTGGGTGGGACGATCTAGGTAACTGATGCAAGACAGGAGGTGAAGAGCATGATAACACAGTGCTGATTCGTCTTGGTAAACACATCCGATAAGATACTATTGCATAGGATGTAACAACAGAGTATTTGAGTGCTAACACATTAACGTTGGGATATCTTACGTTGGGATTACTTCCCGACACTCTATTGCACATATTGGACATTACCGATTTCACACAGTAACACCCAGATTTTCTGATGCTTTCTCGTTGTTTTACGTTTTCAGGAACGAATTTCAGGATTTAAATTATATGATTGGTTGACTGATGCCTATATCTCATTGGAATACGTAGGCAGTGTTATTGTGTGTGTTAGTTACGGATGGCCTTCATGATCATGGGACTTGTGCAATCAGTTCCATAAAAGACGAAGTTTTTATTCTGCGGGGGTGTTTGACCAGCTTTCCTTCTGTGTGTCAGTAGCAACAAATCCATGTGAAATTGTTAAACTTAATCGGCATCTTGCCAGTGTAGTTGGTTGGAATAAAATGATAGGAGAATTCCCGTGGAATGGCCAATTACAATAATTCGTTTGAAAAACAAAATTTAGACTGTTCTGATGGGCAACAGGAAGCTTATTATTAAGAGTGAAATATATCTATAAGTTTCAAGTAAATGTCCACAATTTACTCTGCTATGACATGTACATGATATTGACAACTTTACCATATTGGAAAAATCGAAAATACATCTTTATGAGTGAGCCTATATGGGTTTTAGAAAGTCTCTTATCCTCCATCACGCCCACCAAAGCACTAACCGGTCGCAGTGCACAGCACAATGATATTTTTCATGTGGCGATTGAAATGAAAAATCTAGCCACGGTTCTTGGGTTTGAGAACGCCGCCCCTCCTCCCACCAGCCCTTCACATCTCTTATCCCTCTTTCAATCCGGGGACTACGGCCCTGAAAATAGACTGTCACACATATCATTTAAGCTCCAAAGTTCAGACACATCCCTGGATTGCAATTAATTGCAGTACTCGCACAAGGGAGATGGGGCAATTTATGCCGTCATTTCAGTCTTGATCTGAACAATGAAGTTCTGTTGCCCTTTCTGTTCTATTTTGTTGCCTTGCTATAAATGCTGTTGCTCCGTTGCTGCTGTTGTTGCCGGTGTTGCTGTTGCTGCTGCTGGGTACTGCTCTTTGTCTTGTGAGATCAGTGATATGTTGTTGGGTTAGGTAGATGAACGTTGCACTGGCTTGCACAAACACACCTGTGAGTCAGTGAGTTCTTAAAGTGCGTTGGATTCATTCTTTCCCTTCCCCTTGG
Organism: Ellobium chinense; assembly: GCA_033807755.1. Taxonomy (NCBI): domain Eukaryota; kingdom Metazoa; phylum Mollusca; class Gastropoda; order Ellobiida; family Ellobiidae; genus Ellobium; species Ellobium chinense. The sequence goes on along the minus strand of JAWQUT010000357.1, from coordinate 392,435 downwards.
AATCTGCTCAAGAGTTTGTTTGCGCGGGTGGGGCAGGTTCAAGATGTCGTGAAACCACCGCACGTGCCTCTTAAACGTTCAAGGGGAACATGTGGTTGCGTTTCGCTTTTTTCAAGGATCTAACTGTGCAGGTTAGCATTACAATCTCAATGGAGGTTTTAACCCCTCGCCCGGGCTTTCAGCCCAGGTTGAGCATCGACGATGTGAAAGTGAAGAATCGATACAGTCATTCTTCTTCTCAATTGCGTCATTTGTAGAGGATAAAAAAAATGTTTATTGACCCCGTGGGAAGATTGGTTTACAGTGCCATACGATGTTACACATCTCATTCATAACACGAACACATAGAACAGTACACATCATACATAATTTTAAATATATACTTTTACAAATGAAACACATAACTGAGTCATTGCTGGTCGCCCGCCGTATTATTTGGTCGCTGTAAAAGTGAAGTAGATCATCTCACATCAGCGATGTTTTGAATTAAAAACACGAAGAATATCTGGTGCCCACTTTCAATAAAAATTTCATGAAACCTTATAAGGATTGCCAAAGGCATTCATTTACAGTTCTGCATAGAAAACTAGTATGAATTTTATACAGACACCAAGAAATTGGCCAAAACTCGTGAAATGACCTGCGTTAGCGCCACAGCTATCAGTCTGAATTAGGTTTTCTCACGGAGGTGATGTCACGGAGGTGATGTTCCTATATCCTGGTTGATTTAATTTATACTTCGGCTTTGACATTTACTTGCAGTCTGTTTGAGCTCTTATTGGACACCATCTAAGCAGATAACAGGAGTCTGTGTTTTTATGTTATAATTTATGTGAATGGCGGAATGTCTGCTGAATATTTTGGATCGGAAACCCAGTTTCAGTTGGAGGTCGTGATCCGTATTAAAAGGCTGTAAAGTGATGGACCTTTTTAAATAAAATCCTCTTTGTCTATTAAGGCAGCATCGATGGTATCGATGTGCATGAGTGTTCTTTCCGAGCTTGCTCAGTATGCCAGCCCCATCCTGCCTCGTCAACCTGTCTCACTTTTCCCCTCCCCCGCATCAGTGCAGCCGAGAAGTGGATAAAAACCAGCGTCAAGGATTCGTGAGAACCGAGTCGGAAAGTCTGAGTGGCACTAACCCAATAGGAGCCATTGTTATGGTACATCAGTCTTAGAATAGCTCAGACTCGTGACTAAAGCTTTCTGTTATCTCTCTCACAATTACAAACGTGAACTATTCATTCAAGATTTATGGCGAACCAAAGATGAATGACGACATGCCACAACAATTTATTCATTACGTTGTATAGACGCAGGAACTTAAGAAATCGAAAGTTTCTAATCTGGAACAGTTGTCTTGATACATCAGTCTTAAAATAGAGGTTTGGCAGCAGCCTTCTGCGTCTTTCTCACAATGGCAACGTGAGTTCGTCATTCCCGACTCGTGGTACACCTTACATAAAGACAAAACGTTGCTACAGTTTTAGTAATTATTGTTCTACGTGCCTTGGTGATCTGATGTGTCTAATCACGGATATTTGTTTTTCTACGTGTGTCTTGGAATCGATCAGACTCGAGAATTACGTAACCCCCGCATTTTTCTGAGAATGACGAAAATGATTTCGTCAATCTCAGATTCGAAACTCCCTACAATAGTTTGTTGCCATAGGCTCAAGTTGATGCTTGAAAAAAACATAATCAGACTTCTCTCAACAAGAACGTTTGTATTGATACATCAATCTTAAAACTAGAACATACTCATGATGTGAGCTCTTCTCGTCTTTCTCATGATGGAGAATATGAACCTGTATTTCATGATTCATGTGGCTTCTTAAGAAGATGACACGAGAGACAATAAGTTTATTCATTACGTCCATAGCATAGATGATTAAAAAATCGAATACTTTGAGCTATTGTGGAGGAACTGTTGTCTTGGTACAATGATAATGGAATAGAAAAACATTATTAATTAATTAACTCTTACATCTTTTTAACAAAAGTAAATGTGAACTCGACAGCGGTGGCTCATGGTACAGTATGCTTGAAGACGAAACTATCCTTCAGTTTTATTCATTACGTCGCTGCCCCTTTCCGGGGGGAAAAAGATTAAACGCCAAACTAAGTGAAATTAACTTTTTGGCACCATGGTATAGAGCGTACTGTTCTGTTTCCATATGGGCTTTTCTATCGCGGCTTTCATAGTTTCCGAGATAGTCAGCCCTATGCACCATTAATTCGTTGATGAAATGGGACGCGACACCAGCGTTTTTGACTTGTGATTTTGGGCCAAATGGGCTTTTGCCACAAAAAGGTGGAGTATATGCTTTTAAGAAATGTCATGATTTTATAATGGAACATTTGTCTCTGTGCATCGGCCATACTACAGATTAATGGTCTTAATATTCTGCTTCTTTTTTTTTTTCACAATGGCAGATAAAAGCAAACCATTCATGATGCACAACAATTACTGCATATGGAAGCTGGTAAACAATTTAAGAATGCAAGGCTTACAGATGGTAATTTGCAGGAAAATTTGTAGCCTTTTTCCCCCCATTGTATTTTGATACTGTTTTAGCGTAATGACAATTCTTTGGGAGCATGGGAAACATTGCAATAAGCAGAAGTTGAGATTATCTAGTAACCTAGAAATGATAAAGTTTTCTGTTTCGGTTATCTTTTTATAAAAATGAAAAAATAAAGTCATGATTACGCGGAAGTTGACCACACGAAGAATAATGCGTTTTGGTTGATGAATGATGACCCATCTGTCTTGTCCCTTAGACCTGCTTTCTTTGTTCCTTTCCTTGCGAACATGCCAGGTTGCTCTTGTCCTGCATGAATTATGGGGCACCTTAAATGACGTAAAAGGTGTAATGTAAAGATAATGTTACGATACAGCAAATTTCTTAACCCCAACTCTAAAACGAAACAATTAAAGTCTCAGTTTTGTCCCCTGTTTTTACAATTGCCCCGGATGTTCCCATCATTCATTTTTCTTGACACGTGAAACTGTGACGTCAAACTGGCAGTGCAATTCATTCAGTGTATAGTAATTAATCTGGATGAGAAAATGTTAAACCCTTTGCTCCAGGATATTAGTTCAGTGTCTGTCCAGTAATTGGGTAAGTATGATACAAGATAGTAGTATATGTTACTGGATTAACAGTGTGATTGTTTGCTGCGCCAATTTATTACTGCAAACGAATTTTTCTTGTTTCTCTCTGTCTGTCTTTCTTTCTTTTTCTTTCTTTCTATCCACGTATTTCTTCCTGCTTTTCTTTCTTTCTTTCTTTCTTTCTTTCTTTCTTTCTTTCTTTCTTTCTTTCTTTTTTTTTTCTTTCTTTCTTCCTTTCTTTCCCGAGCTGTTTACTTTTTTTCTTAATTTGTACATTTCATTGTTTGTACATTATTATTATTGTATTATGTTAACTCCTGAACTTTGTGCATCCACCAGCCCCGCCATCCCTTCTACTTCGTCTATGCGATAAACTAGCGCAGGCTGTAAATTTCGTTTTAGTGAAATCTTAAGAAGAGCTGATTCTAGATGACATTCCTTGTAGAACAACGCAGCTGGAACTGGCAACCGATTACAGCTTTCATCCTGGTCTGGTTACCATCAAATATAGAGTTAGATACATAACACAGCTTGCCCTGGTTACTGGCCGGGTGCATCGAGTAGAAATCCCTTGAAAATGATTAATTCTCTTGAGAGGACAATGTGTCTCTAATTTCCGGTGAAATGCAGGGTTGGGTATCTGATGCATTCGGTTCCTTGTGGTATTTGTTTATGCAAATAGCCATTCGACTTACCGTAGATGCTGAACTAGGAATACGGTTTCTGTCGTTGTTGGTTTTTTTTGTGACGAATTGTCCATTGTGCCTTGTTGCCGCTGACGATGGTCGTTTGGAAGACTCTTTATTACAGACTTATTTTGTTATCATCCGTAATAAAGAGATGCAAAGTGGAAGAACCCCTCTATACCTGCAGATGCGCGCACCCACATACTGTTCCTAATATTAAACGCAAGCTGACTGAGAGGGAAGAGCCAGTCACAGCCAAACATATTATAGAAGCACTTATATTTGTCATGTTGACATGTGTAAATGTATTTTTATCACTTAGCATATGCTCCAGTGTTTGTTATGTTGGTGTGTTACCACATTCAAGATACTAAATGAGGAATTCATTTGGCAATTTCTTTTTAGATGAAGGAACCAATTTTGGCTTTAAAATTTTCCGTAACTACTTATTAATTCCTTATTTGCAAGTCAACTTCTTTACTCTTATTAGCTGCACTCATGGTAACAACATACATAAGGACACGTTAAACCAACAAGTTCGCTGGTAATCTTTTGCTTTCTGAAGGGCTTTCATGAATGTGTGGACTTTGACTTCTTATTACCTGCATTCATATCCCTTGTGAAGTAATCCCTATCCCTTTCCAACACACCCCCCGCCTCCAAAACCGATCAGCATTCGCACGACACATCTGGATGCGACAATGTCAGATGACCATTACTTCATTATTTGTGACTGAATAGTAGCGACTTTAACTGTGACGCTAGGCCTAGTTCTTTCATTTACTGAAACATAAAACTTTCAGTCAGTTACAAGAAATTCGGGGATCTTTGCCACTCACGTCTCATCGGAACGAAACATCTCTCTCTTCTTCTTGTAACTGTTAAATTTCAGGAATGGTCCACCGTTATTAGCGAGTATCCAGTGCAGTATGGGAGAGTACATAGGAATGAGGACTCACACTCCAAGGACAGTAAGTACTGTCTAATTTCAGGGTGTCGGTCCATAATTTCGAGTTTGCGAGATGTCCAGATTGTGAGCAAGCTAAGCTATATACATAAATACAAAAATGAAAATTTGTGGCTTGATTTGTGAGTTTGTCCGGTAGAGAAATCTATATCTCTTAACGACGTGATCTCAGATTTGGCATATCGTTTACACTTAATGAAGGAGGACGAATCTGTGTGACATTTTTGGGCCCCAGGGAATCAGGTGAGGTCTTTCTTTTGCGTTTAACCTAGGGGATTAGAGTATGCAGTCATGCGACAGTAAAAAGCAGAAAGCCATGCTTTCCAGATTTCCAGCCAAGCACAGGAATGCATTACAGAGGGAACTGCCAGGTTGACATTACGAGGCCAACTTCCTCGAGAGGTCTGAACACAATAATTTTTCTATAAGAAGGGCAGTATAAATGTCTGTAGACGTGGCATGAGTTTGATTGTGCCTTCCTCCGCTTCTGCCCAAAGTACAAGCTGGGCCAGATCACTTCAGCTAAAGATAACAAGGATATGGGGACTAGTTCAGTACAAGTTACAACGAGTTCGTAAATTTTCGAGCAACTGTGACTTGAGGTGGTGAATACGAATAGGCAACAGCCTGAACATTTGAGAGAGAAAGGGGAGAAGGGTAGGGTTGAGGAAGAGGAAAGAGGGTAGGGCTGCAAGTTTTGCTGTAGGGGAAGGGGTGGAATGAGGCGACAATTAAGAAGAGATGTCACGCTTGAAAGTGGGATGGGTCAACCTGGCTTAATGATATAATATTAAACTGCTTCCCTTTCCTGGGCAGGTGAATATAATTCAAGTGGTCATTTTTGTTTCTTTTTATTGTTAAAAAAGTTTATTTTATATCACCTGAATGGCGAAGCTGGCCTAATTTTGAGCTTGTCACATTACTTCCGTTTTAACATGTGCGCTTCTGTAAAGGTTCAACCCGGTGCAACCGAGGTAAAAATAAGTTTGTTTAATTCTTGGTAAAGCTGTGTGTTTGGGGGTGATGTATACATTTTGGGCTGTTTCGCGAGCGCTTGTCACTTCCGTGACGCAAGAGAGTGAGCGAGAAAGAGTGATGGAATGGGGAAACTGCCGTAAAAGAGAAAAGAAGAGGGAGGGAAATAAAAAGGGTGGGAGGAGAAAGGGAAAAAAATCGATGGATGGGTGAAGATAGAAACACCAGGAATGGGATGGGGGGAGGTGGGGGGTTGAGACGAAGAAGGTTAATGAGTGGGAGAGGTAGAAGGAGAAGAACAAAGTGATGGAGGGAGACAGATATCAAAGAGAAGTAGAGAGAGGACATGGAAGAAGTCAGAGAGCTGCGCTGCGTTTGTATCGCGAAGGGGCCCGTCCTTTTATTCAGTGGGCGGTCCGAAGTATCAGTTTCTAGGCAAGCGTAGATGGCTGAGAATAATGCGGAAGAGCAAGAAAATAATGCACTACCTTGCTAGTGGTGTTTGCTATACTTATATCTTTGCCTCATTCATTAGCATACATTAGACCACCGTTCATTCATGCCACATCTTCCTCCGACACAAGGACAGACTTGAAACGTCAGATGGTTGCCGCCATGTTGCCGAGCTCTTTCTTCCAGTGATCGCAAAAGACGTCACATTTCTTACAAATCCCTAGTAACTGCGCTTCTTTCCTCACTGACTGGTGCGCAACAATCAAAATCGTATCTCCGGTGTAGAGCATAAGGAGCCAAAGTTAGTTAGAGATGGGAAATCAAGAGAAAGGCAGGAAGCATCAGAGGAGGATATCCAATATATATATAGAGAGAGAGAGAAAAAAAAAGGGAGAATCAAGTCAACCAGGATGTCGATATGTTGCAGAAAGTAGGCAGTCCAAACCATAAAATAAATCAAGAGAAGCACAAACTCCTACATGTCACGCCAACGGCAGAGACCCCTATGTCTCCATGTGAACCATGACATCGCTTTTCTTCCTGGTCTCTATGGCCGCGTGCTTATTTATATCATGTTGCTAATCGCTGTTTTTTTAGCGTAAAGGTCTCCTATCGATGACGGCCATTCCTAACATCCCGGAAATAGCTGTTTCGGCTTCTATATATTATTTTCACTCTGTTGTCCAAACTCACTAGGTTTGAGTTCAAGCTTACAAAACCTGTTATGAGACTAAGCGTGAGTGAATGACCTGAGTATAATAGAACCATCACGAATTCAAATTTCACGGAACAAAGCCATGATTTCGAATCAGAGGGTAAAATGTGAAGTAAAATTACAGTATTTTCTCTAGACCGCACGATCGTGCGATTTGCCCCTTAAATTTCAAACCCCCCTTCCCCTGACGATACATTTAATGCGCGCCGATCTTCCCTCCTTTCCTGCACCCCAGAGTTTGCATTCCTGAAGAGTTTGCATTCCTGTAGGAAAACCTAATATCCCTCTAAAAATTTACAAATCCTCCCTCCCCTCCTCTCAAATTTATGACAAGGAGGAATGTCTGCCCAAACTCGTATGACCTGGAGAAAATACTGGAAGAAACAGGCATTTGGGAACCAACGGATGTCACCGAGTATTGGATTTTTTCGAGAACGCGAGGTCTGTTACATTAACAATCATGCAACATGACTGTAACATCAAAGATAATATCAATGCTATAGCCAACCAACCAGAACATCAGCAAGAATGACGGCAGGAGGAAAGGGGGGTTGGAGGGGGGGATGGAGATAAATGGGGTAGGTGAGATGTATACTACTGTAATAACTGAATTGGTTTGGCTCTTGTTGAATGGTGCTGGTCTTTGTGATGGTAGTTGATAATTATATTGTGTTTTATATTCTTTACTGTTTTTTTTTTTGTTGTTGTTGTTGCCCGGCCTGTCGTAATAATAAAAATGTGTCCATGCTAATGCCCGCTTACGCGACTTTACACGATTATTACCCCTGATCATTTTAGAACTTTCTCAGCTCCCTGGGAGCATACAGTGCCGCTGCCATTTACAGGCGCTGATCACTAGCATTCTGACAATATCTTCCACTGCCTATGGCCAGGTACCAATTTTATAAACGACTGGACTGAGGAAAATGTGAACAACTTACAACATGACCGTGGTCGGGAAACGAACCCACGACCTTTAGTTCTTGAGTCAAACGCCATAACCGTTCGGCCACACTGCTCCACACGCTGCTGTGAGCAAATAAACCTGAAGCATGAACGTGCATGTACTTCCCCCTCCGTGATTTATGTCTATAGAAGACGAGAGAGAAAGCAGTGTAGGCGGCACTGAGGTTGAGTGTTGGGCGAAGCTAGAATGCATCTCCGAGACCTTTTCAAGATAATAGCTTGATGATGCGTGATGTTGATGATGATCGATTACTAACAATGGAACACTGATAACACACCCATCCTTCGGCGAACCAAGCTGTTAAAGGGTGTGTCATCAGTTATCATAAGTTTCGTGTTATCCGGGGTGCTTTTTATAAAAAAACCCAAAAAACAACAACAAAGCAAAGGCAGTTGAGTCCATTGAATGGGAGTGTTAAGTGTGGGATAATATTATGCAAAGGTTGTGGTAAGAAAAGTTGATCTGTTCTTACATGCATGCCACAGAGGTTCGCACTAAGCAAAAGCAAATAAGAATGACTGCACCCCTGCAGACTTGAATGAGACAAAGGTAGTCCTTATGACAGTTCTTGTAATTTATGCATGCATGTGACAGAGAGGAATGAAAGGTTCCGACCCTGCATGATAATTCATCCCCGTGTTATTCTTTTTAGCACATGTACGCCACAAAAATGTGCGTAGACAGACGAAGGAGGGGACAAGATTATGACCCCGTAAATCCCAAACGCAAATTGAAATTTAACCCTCAGATCCTCCTCCTCCTTTCATAGTAAATCACCCGGATCAACACCTGTCCTATTTCTCAAAATAGGTATGCACGTGAGAGCGAAAGTAATCTAGTGACTCTTAATACCATTTTGGAGAGAAGGTTTATTTTCAGTCTGACGGAAACGAATTGTCGATCCGACCTCGGATGGCCGTTTGTCTGTGCCGTCTCCATTATATACTGCTGATAAAAATCGTTTCACCTTAACAGTTAAAATACAAATTTAAGATTATTAAAATCAGTTTTCTCCCTCAACATGCAGTTATTATTACCCTTCAGTTCCCCCTCTGCATCTACTTGCCCCCATTTCTTCGATTATGTGAACCCTATAAATTCTATCCCTATATCAAGTCATTGCAACGAGCCCCTTAAAATATAACAGGGGAAATAGGCTGCCACCACTGCAAAGCTATCGAGTAGATCACTATGTGTGCTCCCCTTTGCCCCCAGCAACAATTGCGTTCCCCCCTCCAATCCATCTCTCCCTCAGCGACTGGTGTCCCTCAGTTTCCCCCTTCCAATTACTTTACTCCTCCTTCCTCCACTCCCCTTGGTCTTGTGACCCTTCAGGTTGCACACGCCCAAATCTTTTTGCGAGATTAATTTACTATGAATGAGCTGCGGTCACTCCAGCCCTAATTTTCGTTGGCTGTTCCCACTCACCAGTAATGGAGATAAGCATCTGATCTAAAAATATACATCACTTTTAATACTCAAAACAAGTAAAGTTTTTTGCTGTCTCCTCGTTTGACCCACATCCATGAAAAGCCACTTGAGGCCTCAGGCTATTGCAAGAGAACAGGGAGTTAGATATCTTTTCAAACCTCTGACCCGATATAGTGCTGCTTTAATTTAACCTAAACTGGCCAGGAAAGTGACAAATGCATTAGAACAGGCGACAGCTAAGGTCACTTGGCCCCTAAGAGGGAGAAAAAAATGATGTGATATCACCCTTCCTTCCAAGTCCAACTGCGGTGACCTCAAAATTAATACGCGTGTGTAACCTCAGAGATTACCCCTTTGCCAAATCACTGCCTAAACCCCTTGTACAACCAATAAAAATAGTATTGCCTCACAAACTCTAATATAAATTTAGGCCTTTCAGTTAATTATAAAATTACGATCCACCAACCTCCTCCCCCCACAACCTCTTTCTTTAATAGCAGTATACTCCTTCATACTTATGTTATCAAAACACACTTAGTGGGCCAAAACACATGTAGACATCGAGAGCATTAAGTTAAAAGTGATTAACGTTTTGCTTGTAATACGTGTAAGTACTATATATCTACTGTATTCATGTTTATCAGTGGGTGTATAGGTGTATATTCGTATGGCTGAGCGAGTATGTGTATGTGGGTGTATAGGTTTCGTCACTGTTGATATCCGTTGCAGCGTGTAAGCACAGGCCTACATTTTTTTTTCATTCCTCTTATGGGCCCTTAAGCTTACCTTAATTCATGTCATAAGTGTATTAGGCCGACGGCGGTCGTTTGTGCTCTATTATTGTGGGTGCCTTATATCTACGCTGGCAGTTTTGCTAAGTGTGGTAGTGTGCCGTGGACGGCAGGTTGGAAGTGTTGGAAGTGTTTCGGATGGTTTAACACAATGCTTCGTAAGTACTTCACTAGATGTTTTCTGTTAACTTTCATACAGTGTTGTCGAAGGTTATAGAAAGATATATAGCTCAGTGTATGTGCGTTCGTGCTAAGTGTTTATTATGCAGACCGATGATGTACCACGTCACTATTATGACCACATGTTGGAAGCGTTTGGAATGGTTTAATACAATGCCTCGTATATTCCTCACTAAATCTTTTCTGTAAAATTAAGACTGTACTATTGAAAGTTCAAGGGAGAGTTATAGCTCACTCTGGAAGCCTTAGTGCTGGATGTCTACATGTAGACTGATGATATACAACGATAATTCTAGACGACAGAATGGAAGCGTTTCGGATGGTCTAGACGTAACACGATGTTTCGTAAATGGAAACTTGATAATATTGGCCATAAATTTAAATTTATCGAAAGCCCTAGATCTAATGAGAATAACAATATAATTAATATTACTGTGAGTACCCTAGCACAGTGTATCTGTTACGTTGGTTGTCGGCGAAGTCCAGAGACTTGATACTTGACGATTTGGGAAGTTAAAACAGTTGTTCATAAATAATAGGCTTGGGTAGTTGTTGGCTATGGCATCTTGGCGTTACCATCGCAGGTCATAATGAGGAACAATCTTTCTGTGTGTGCCTTAGCCTAGCACTAGATATTTGTTAGGCTTAGATCTAATGTGTCATACGTTGCACTACACGTACACTCTAGATTGGAAACTGTTGTGATTAATGCTCTGTAGAAGAAAGTCTTCCTATGATGTTTGCAGGAACTTTATAGGCCTATTTGTTCCAAGGCCGAAATGAGGATTATAGTTTCTTTGCCTTAGGCATGGGTGTTTGATGTGTGTGAAATACTGTGACGTACCAGACTGAAGGTGTTTTCTGTTGTTTTACACGTTGCGTAGTAAATGAAAGTAGGGCTGGATTATGTGATTGTATAATTTCATCAAAATCCTGAAAGAAAATTATAACATCATTCGTTAACACCTGATTAGTCTGCGTTTGGCTGATAACGAGGCATTGAATTTTTTAGACATGAATTTTTATTCCACTGGAAATAGAACTGCAAAACGTGTTAAATTATGGCCTTCTGTAAAATAAAATACTGATATGATATTATGTGCCGTAGCTCTTCATTATCTTTCTTTCCCTTGAATACATTAAATTTGCACTCCTTGAGAGGTAGAAAACTTGTTTTCAGTTTCACATACTAAGTATAGCGAAACAATCGACAGTAAGGTAATGTACCTCATTCTTTTTGAGTCATAAATTTTCCATTCATTTTCCTCTCGTAGTTTGTGCCCAGTTCTCAGTTATGTTTGCTAATACTTCAAAACTGGGTGATAATGGAGCCGCTAAGGTGTGGCTCTGTGTATAGATCGAGAACGGGTACACTTTGCTATCTATATGTACGAAAAGAGTTTTTTAACTAGGTCAGACTCATCAAATTTTATGGGCTGTAAAGACTGTATTATATCTGTGCTGTGTAGTGGTAAAATATGGTTGAATGCCCGGCAAAGCGATTAGGGTATCATAATATCTTCCCTTTTCCAAATTTAGCCACACCCCATTCCTTCACGCTTGTAAACAGGGGTTATCCGTTATACGGTCCCGGAAAAGTCACGGTCCAAGTCAAATAGTAAAGCGCCATACTTTATGTACGGAATTTTTCTGCCCTCAATGCTTTTCATATCCCATAGTCATTGTCGGTACCCTTAATCATAAAAGCTATCATACTAGTCTGAATTCTCGGACAGACGGTCCGCGTAGATAGAACTTTGTGAATAGTAGTGTTCAAGGTTCGGTAATGACCAGCACAGTAGTGTAAGTTTTTTCAGTTCTGGAAATTTTTGTGTTTGTGAAATGTTCCTCCATTGTTCTCGGCTTTCTACATAGTACACGTATGTATTTTCATGCGCAGTTTGCGAAATAAACTTAATTTGCTGGATGACAGCCCTCTTTCCCTTTTTTATTTTTTTTTTGCTGAACTACAGACCGTTGGACTGATAAGGAAAACATCGTTTAATCGCCATACAGTTGATTTAGTTTTAATAAGTTTTGTTTTGAAAGGTACCCCCTCTGTGTCGCCTAACACCTCTTGACTCGATTAAGGGATATAAGGGGCACCGTATGCCTGAGATAGATCAATTTATATGGCACAAAGCATAGTAACTTGTAAAATCAGTGTTTCATTCTCTGTTCCTGTTTCCTTAGAACGACGATACTGTATTAGATTTTGGCGTTATTTAGCGTCCTCTAGGGCATGGTGGCCCTGTTAGAAAAAGAAACTCTTGTGTGAAAGTGATGGGGAAGGAGAGAGGGGAGCCATTTGTGATGCAGCAGTGTTAAGTCACAACTTTACTTACCGAATGAACATTACTCACAATGTCAAAGACTTATTAGGGATGACATTCATTACATCAGAGTTGAGTGGGCATAATGAGATGTGTGTAAATACTTCAAACGAGAAGATAAGCAGGCAGCTCATCATCTTTGTCTTTTAAAGGCTATCCCAGGGTATGAAAGACGACAAGGGGCATGATAGCACAGACTTAAAATCAATCGCAGGCTTCACATCAGCGCGCTATCTTTCCAGAGTTTACAAGAAAACCATCTCATACTGTTTAGAAACTTTGCAGGTGGCTAGTTGACCGTCCCTCCGAATTTGAGGGTAAAGAGTATTGATATGGAAACGTCTAGTATTTGAAGTACATGTATATGGAAACAAATCAGTCTTGAGTGTCTGCGGTTATCTGTAGGCGAGGCTTGATGAAAGTAACGACCGGAGGGCTTTCCGTGAATGAATCAAGACTGGAACTAATATGAGACCTAACAATCAAGACAAAGTGATCAAACCTGAATCATGAGGTCGACTCAATGATCCTTCTTGTGACGTTGCGGAGATATAATAGATCTATCTAATCTATATCTGGCAAGGTCGTGGAATACAACAGTAAATTTCAGTAGTGTTTGAGCTAGTTTTTTCATAATCCTATCAGCGATAGTTAAAACGCAGTTTGCGATTTTTTACTGTTGACATCTACACTGTTTGACGAGTGCCGAAGGGTGACGCGGGGATTTGTGAATTATCTTCATTTATAATCTGTTCCTCCGGCTGATGCGTTAAACATGTCAGCGATTGCTCTTTGATACGACCACAGAGAAGACATGAGTGTTTGCTAGATTAATCATGGAGTATTGCTACGTGGGAAATCTTGCACTTGAAGCACTTTCTATGTTGCGTTCCAGGCCAGAGAATGTTATTATCTTATGCTTCTTCGTGTACTGGGCTCTGCATTCCCTTGTTCTTTACTGAGTCTCTGATAGGTAGGATTTAGATGACGCATTGTCCTTGAGTTTACCCATAATTTACGTGTTATAACAAAGAACAAAGAACTGGGCGGGACGCGTTGCTTCTCAGGACTGTATCTGTAGGTTTCAGGCACCTATTAATAGGCGAGATCAGTTTGTGTGCATTCCTTATTAATCCGCAAATGTATAAAATCCTCCTTTTTGGGGCCCTACCAGTCAGTGTCAGGGTGTAGAAATATATAAATAGACCTGTGATCTAGATAAAGCATTCAATTTGAAAGTTTCGGATACAGTTTGAGCCTAATAGATATAAAAATGAAATGTGTTAGGTCTATGTATTAGCACGTGGTCAAAACCAGCCTAACGAAAAGTTGGGGACCAAATCAAAAGGCGAGGAGACGGTTTTTGAAAGAGATTTGTGAACAGTTTTGGGTTTTGACCCACCCACCCCTTTTTTCTTCCCCTTAAAAGGTCGGGCAAAAGAAGTACTATAACCTCCATGGGAAAAATTCCGACATTACGATATGACCGGACCGAAAGAAGAGAAATAGGACCAAAAGAAGGAAGAAGGACCGAAAGAAGAAAAAAACACCAGTAACATATTATTAGCACCCCGCAGACCGCTGCAGTGCTGGAGGGATGGAGATGAGGAGGCCATTAAAAGATGAGGAAACAGGATTCAGAAAAGAGAAGGGAGTCGGGAACCTCTAGACAATGGTTTTGCAGATGGT
>JAWQUT010000357.1:367015-378118 GCA_033807755.1 Ellobium chinense | reverse complement strand
AGGGAAGCGAAGGGGTTGGTTACGGCTGGATCTGTTGCTATTTTGTGAACGCGCCTTTCAAAATATTCTGCTCCAGACACCCAGAGATTAAAGTACCTTCAGTATGTAATTCTGTTGATTGGAAAAGGATACTCTTGTAAAATGACATGGAAGGCGAGTGGATGCTGATTTGCATGCATGCAAGCGATCTCCTGATGACTTTTCAAGTCTTCTGTCGTATGAACAAATAAATCAGCGGCGTATAGCATACGTAGATAAAAGTTCGTACCAGAAATACCTCGATGCCACTAAGGCTGTCGCATTCGGATAGGAATTACAATACATTTCACCAAATCGCAAACCGTCTGGAACATGGAAGAAGATGTTATTAATGAGAGTTCCGATTATCCGGTGACTTTCATAAAGCAAAGCCAGTATTAAGTCATTTGAAAATGTTACCATTATGCCGAATAGCGATCAAATGAAGCCGATTACAATAGTAATAAGAGTGAAGAAAATTGATGAACTGAAGTCCGGATGTGAACATGACACTATGTATGATCACATGACTTTGGCGACCAATGGTCATCCTCCTGTATATTTTCATCTCAGCTTGTTCAGCCCTACCTTCCCAATACAATGCATTTTCCCATACCCATCTCTACCTGTTTATCAGTCCGACTCCAGGTCTTGTTTCCTCATCTAGACATAAAACACAACACAAGTAATATACATTTAATAGGCAAGAAGGCATGTCTGTTTAACATATCAGGAAAATGCACGAATGTCTGTTTAACATATCAGTAAAAAGCCTGATAAATATGTTTATTTGTGTTTACAGAATTCTTCAGCATGTGTGGGCGTTCTGAGGAACGAGTTAAAGCTTTCTAGATCTAGAGCTACTGCAAAACAAAACATATTAATATGTTTTTGTTTTTCGATCATCGAGCAGAGGATGTTGAGGATGAATGAGATGATATTTACTTCAGATAAATTAGATCATCAAGTTATATCAGGTTTGCAGTTTCCTGTTTCATAAATTACGACAACGGGCTATACGAGTATTTCTTGTGCCATGTTCACAGCGATGATATAGCAGTGTATGTGTGAACAAGTCAAGACTAACACCTAGATCTAGATGATGGTTACTTATTTTTATTTACTCTCCCTTCTTCTAGATGTTATGTCATAATATGCTTACATCACATACATTTCAATACCTAAGAGTACTAGTCCGTACTTAACCCTACAATGTAATCATGTAAAATTATTGCTGTATGAGCTGGACCTCAGACTATCTTCTAAGGGTACATTATCTCAGAAAATCAGTGCTGAAAGTTACCGTGTTTTATTTTAAAAATCTCACCCAGAGCTGCAAACAAAAATATTCTCTAATGATATTGCAGAAATGGGAAAAGCTATTCTCGACTTCTTGATAGTTTTTTGAACCGAAACGTTAAGATATTATTATAATTATTAAAGGTGAATACGAGATTCTGACTCTACATTCTGTTCAAATGCTTATGACGTATGTTTACATAAAAACTTCGCCGTTTTAAAACTCTTCTACCCTAAACTTTTCAACCAATTTTTTGAACCTCATCGCGTGAAATGCAATGACCATAACATTTAAAACCTTTCCAGTTTCAGTGATAATAGTTATCGAAGATGATGCCACTTTCTGATAAACTTTGCTTACAATGAGTAAGCGAAGTAGTGTTTCCGGGATCTCGTGAGAAGCATGTGGTTTTGTATGGCCTATATCAGCAGTTTTGTGACAGCTGAAGCTTGTTACCATTTCTCTTATCACTGAAGTTGCACCTCCATTGCACTCACCATTGTTGCACCTCCCCCACGGCTAGCATCATCGCTGCTTGTCTGCAGAGGTAATTTGAGACAAGTGACTTATAAGAATCCTTACTTTCAACAATATTTATCAAAATAACAGTAGGACTTCATTAGTTTCTATTTTCATCAGTTTTAGCGAACGAGACACTTCTCTTGGAGAAAGGCCAGAGAAATAAATGTTGCTGAAAAAAAAACATGTTGCGATTAAAGTAGTTTCGATAAACCAGTGTCATTTATTGTAAAAAATTAAATATTCACATGATACACACACACACACACACACACACACACACACACACACACACACACACACTGAGAGAGATAGAGAGAGAGAGAGAGAGAGAGAGAGAGAGCGAGAGAGAGCTACAGAGCTAAACGGAGCTGCTGTATAACCACTCTAACGAGCAGAGTAGGGTGGGCCGGATCCCACAAGAACACGACATGACACATGACATCAAGTGATGCGAGGGTGTGCAAGTTCTGAAATTGTAAAGACCACTGGTCTAGATCATTCATACTTAATGCAGTTTTGCATAGCTGAGAATGAGTCTTGCGTGTGCATTTTTTTTTTACGTAGAATTTGCCTGTCTGCACTCGATATCAGGTAAGCTGCGCACATTTCTTTCATGCCCCTGGTTCTGATATCTTTCACCAGCAAAGACCTCTCGCTGTGGGAGAAAAAAAACTGAATTTAATTGTTGTTTCCTTCTGTGCTCAGGTTTCGTAATTAAAGACTGCATCTATCGCTTGCCGTCATAATGACAACTAGCGCAGCCAGTAATCCTGCCATCTTAGATGATAGTATCTGGTTTCATTTCCCTCCCCCCTCCCCACAAAAAATAAAGAATAACTTTCGCTGCGCAATTTAGCCTTTTGTAACTAGGACACTAGAATACACCGTTTATTCAAGGATGGATTAACTTTAGGGTAAACAGAGCTGTTGTCTTAGGCCCCGGCTCCGATTAGGATTTTCTGTCCAAGCCCATGAATATCTTGTGTGGAGGCGGGGGAACCTCAGACGCTCCCCCTCCCTTTTTCTTGATATTATCAGCAGCTGAGGGAGGGAGTGAGAGGGGGAGGTTTCAAGATATGCTGCTAGACGCATCCTTTCCACTCTTCATTCATGTTCGTTTTTGTTTTTTTTTTCAACCCTTTTCGTTCTTCTGGTGGCTGAAAGAAAAATACCATAACTATATATTTATATTAAAAGAACAGGTATGCGCCACTCACTTTTCCTATCATATCTGAAAGAAGAGAACACTTTGATAATGGAAATGCAATAAACCCATAATGTTTTTTATTATCATTTTTTTAGCTCAAGCCTGGCTAATTCCAACACTAAGAATCATGCACGGAGCAAAACACATAGTTTATTGTGTCGCAGTGCCATTCCTTTCAGCCAGTAGGTGATCGGCTAGAACTATCAGAGAAATTATTTAGAATCTGAGTCATAACCTGGCCATTCCTTGCCTTATCAAGGAAGGATAGGCAAATATCAAGACATTCATCTAGCACCGAAGCCTTGGATCAGTTCATTTAGCTGAAACTCATCAGACACAGAGGTATGGACGTCTTCGTTTAGTGTTGTCGTATGGGAAGTGCAGTACCAATTCCTAACAGGCCTATGTCTGCAAAAAGATTTTTTCTGAGCAATTAACTCGAAATTAGAGGACCTTTATACTGCAGTACCAGGTAATGCAAGCTTTGTTCTTTTAGCTGGGTATCTTGCTAGGTTTTACTTTCGTGAGGCTGACATCGTCTCCGACTCGCTGGAATCTAGAAAGGGCGATACTAGGTTTCATATTCCGATTTTCTCCTTTCATTCATTATTTGTGACACTTTATAATTCAGTGGTACCATGATGTGTGATTTTATCATAGTATTGCGGTGTGCAGCAGCCTCGAATCCACTCTCGATATTTTCTTGTGATATACTCAGTAGGTAAGACAGAGGGCTAGGAGACGTGTTCAGCTGCCCCCTCTCCCCTTTTACAAAATNNNCCCCCCCCCCCCCCAAAAAAAAAAAAGTACTCGCCTTCCTCCCTCTTTCCCAGCCCCAGCTGATTTACAAACGGATGTTTGAAGACTTACTGTTTAATGGATAAGCCCTCACAACCCCCCATTCTCCCCCACCTTCCGCCAAAAAAACCCCAAAAAAACCAACCCAACTAACAGGCCCCTCCAATAAGCAAACTTTTCCAAGGCCTGTTGATATCATGGTCTATATCGTAACGTATGGAGAAAAAAAAAACACCAAACATTAAAAAGTACTTCTATCCAGGAGTTATGTAAATATCCCTCAGTGTACCGAAAACCTTAATTACCTGTTGCTGGTACTTACGACGAAATAACCCGTGTAGCTTATATAGCTTGGCATGTTTACGGAAAGTACCAAAGCGAGCCAGTGCGACATTACCAATCGGTGTGGAACTCTTCAAAGCGCTGAGATTATTTTCATAAGCGTCTTAAGTCATTAGGATCTAAAGACCCCCCATGTGAATGAAATAACTTTACGCGAAAATAGAAGGTCGTTCGGGGGTGACGAAACAGTTCCATTTTGTATTTGGGAATTCCTTTGCTTTTGTATTTTTACGCCCCACTTGTCAACCTTATGTTTTCCTCAATACTTACCCCTTTGAAATAGATATTTTGGGCGCTTGCTGCGTTGCCTTTTAAGGCCTCGAAGCAAATCATGTTAGGAAACCAGGTGTATCTAATAACATTAACAGTCTGACTGCAGGTTCCTGACCCATGTTTGTTAAAGCCTGTTCAGTAACCGTTCTCAGATTAAATCTGAAGCTGATGGAACTATCGACCCCCCAAGGACCTATGGGGCCTATGGCCTTTCACGGACCTATGAGCCGGTCCCATGTCACTTCTTCATCATGTTCTATGTCATAACAAGTGCAGGTAATTAAAACATTTTCTTTGAAAGTCGTAACTTATAAATACGTTTAACCGTACTTTTAGACATGGGGTGGGGGTACGTGAAATTTCCTTCCGTGCCCTCAGCATGTGTTGCTATAGGGTCCTTCTACTTGCTGATCCGTCCTTAGGATTTACAGAATACTGGAAAAAGATAACGGCATGCAGTATTGCTATTGACCATTGTATCTTTCGAGAAAACTGTAAAACAGACCTATGCAGCACAAATTTTAATTTTTTGCTGATTGCATGTTGGAAATTTGAAATGCAATCGTTCCAATTGCAATAGGGAGAATCCTCAGGACTTTGTTGACCAGGATAAAGAAATCACTTTACAGTGGGAATTACCAAATATTTAGTGCTGATTGGCTGGGTTAGGTAGCAGTGAACAGAATTTTCCATGTGTGGGTGTGGGTATGGGCGGATGTATTTCTATCCATGGATCATAGCATTCAAATGCGATGTAGGTTACTGCTCTAAATGCCAGTGCCCTCTAATGGGTCCTTCCTTTGAATGCGGTGGCCATGTTCCCTTTGATTAAAGTGTGTGAGAACTTGATCAGGTTGCCTGTTTTTCCCACCGTTCTCAGGGTTCTCATATATAACAGGGCCTCACGAACTCGAAATGAGGTCAGTGAAGCGCATTGCCATGGTAACATGAATAGGTAATGTATAACTATAAGTAATGCATCTTTTTGCACCGTAGTGTGCAATATTCCGCGTCAAATCGAAAGAGAGCTACATCAGCTTTGCACACCAAGGCATGTCCCCTGCAAACTGAATTTTTGAAAACGAGTGATCCTTGAACACTGTCAGTGAGTGGGCACTCCTAATCGCTTGGAAGATCCGTTTTGACATCCTCTGGGGTATCTCTGGAGCAGGAAACCTCCACGTTGTCTGTAGCATGGGGTCTCACTAACTCCGGTACTGGATATAGCTTTCGGTTAAGCATGATGTATTAGAAATACAGTACATATGATATCAGCGGACCACATATCGATCAAGCCAACGTCAGTCTCTCCTTGCATTGAAAATTGTTAGGTGTACCCTTCAACCGACGAAAGTTGCAGAATGATCATTCAAAACTTGCATCAGCTTAGAGTCAAAGTACACCAAAGTCGGTGCCAGAAATATACCCGACCTACTAAATAATTGAGGACAAAGGGGATTGGCCGTGTCATTCTATGTTGCCCTGGTTTTTGTCAAACCGTTCATAAAGTTTTGGTTAAAGAGGGGTGAACATGTTAATCCTTCAGAGGTGTAACTTTTCAGCTCACTGTTTCCCTCTGTTGACAGGTGTGCTTTCAGAAGACAGATGCTGATCTCATGTGATTATTCTTAGCGTATTATGTTTCATGTTATAAATTCCAAGTCACACCACTGATGACTTTAACTGGTCTATACCTTTACCTGTCAATTAAAAAACTTGCGTAACTGACTAGAGTAAAAGCGGCTCGTTGCGACAGAGCTCTGCTTGCGCTAGGGGTAAAAAATTTCGCTATCCGTCAGCCGGATGCCGATTTTGCATGTACACACAGGAGTTTAAAACTGTTGTTTTGTTCATCCCATAGCATCAGGCGGCAGGGCTCGGGCTCAAGCTGAAGTGGCCGCTGGATCGGAACGTAAAGTTTTCCTCACCAAGATCGGCATCATGCTACAGGAAAGCCAAAATGAGTGACCCCAAACACAAGCAGAGCCCTAGCGCCTTTCCCGTACTTGTATACCATATAAATAACTGGAGTTAAATCTGTTCCTGAACAGGCAGAGTTTGAGAACAAAGGAAGCAAAATAGGTTTCAGGTTGCCCTGATTCTGACCCTTCTTGCGTTGAATTTCTTCAGAAGTTATTGTTTGAGGGTATTCTTTATTTCGAAATGTTTCTAGATGAAGATGATTTCATTTTACAACTCCTCGTCACGCTCATTCACCGCGCTAGCTGGTGTAGAAGGGTACGTTTCCTTTTGCATCCTTTCCGTGGTTGTTTGTTTGTTTGTTCTTCGTTCGTTTGTTTTTTAACAAGACAATCCGAAAAGTTATAAAACAGTGTCAATAGAGCTTAATGGAAATAATGAGTCTGGTCTGGTCTAGAAACTATGGTCTAGATACCATTATTTTTTGGTGCAGGTCTGGATGACGGGAAGGACCAGACTTTGTTTAGTTTTTTTTTGTTTTGTTTTGTTTTTAAGGATCGAGAATTAAGAGACAGGGTATTTTCAACATTACTTCTCATGGCGGAGGCACGCTGTGTTTCGGCCTGTCGGTGTGGTCTGAAACCTCAGAGAAATGTCGAGGCTTGGTTTGTTATTTGTTTTACTCGTTATACGTATAGCAGCATGCTACGACCTGTATATACGCGCCTAAGTAGGAGTCAAGATAAATGCTTTGATGAAAGATAAAGGCGTTTTCTTTGTACAAGAGCAAATTTCTTCTTAAAATATGGATTATTAACGGGGAAATTACCCAGGTGCGCAGACACCGGTCGTGCGCAGACCTTGGACTCCAATGGTATTTCCTCAAGATATTTTCATTTTATAACCTCACTTTATCTCACTTCTCTGGCTAGGCCCTTGATGAACTTGCAGTTCAGTAGGCATAATTTAAGGTAATATATTACGGCTGTTTTATGGCTCATCCAGTCATTCAAATACTGTTGTCTCTGATGGCACGAGGTCAAAGAGAATGCACTCAGTTCTTCAGAAAAGAGTTCGGTAAAATGTGTGCTTCAAGATGTCGTTTATTTTCTAGACCTGTTGAAGAAAGGGTCAATGGGTTCCAGAGCGGCCTGTTTACTTGGAGGGAATATTGTTCTGTTGTTTATTTTGCCAGCCTGCTTCGTGTGTGTGTG
Source organism: Ellobium chinense (assembly GCA_033807755.1). NCBI lineage: Eukaryota > Metazoa > Mollusca > Gastropoda > Ellobiida > Ellobiidae > Ellobium > Ellobium chinense. The sequence continues at coordinate 370,524 of JAWQUT010000357.1, read as the reverse complement.
TGTGTGTGTGTGTGTGTGTGTGTGTGTGTGTGTGTGTGTGTGAGAGAGAGAGAGAGAGAGAGAGAGAGAGAGAGAGGTATGTTAATGCTTAATATCAGTCGCAGTGCTATGCACTACTCGATTGGCAAATGGCAAGCATGATTTGTCAGCCAGCTCTGCCTTTTGAAGTACCCTGTGGTGAGACTGTATATTTTCACCCTCTAAGTTCAATACACAAAAGGGCTTGTCAAGATCCTCTTGGGCCCCACATGTCTCAGCAATCCCTTCTGACCATTTTAGGATAGTTTGCCGAATTTGAGACCCCTACGTCAAGTGGTGTAAATTTTTGTAGCGGACGAACAAAGCCAGTCACAAAGTTTTATTTTTATTTTATACATGTATCAACCTGAAAACAAATTATAATTAAAGGAACGCGAATACTTCCTGGTTTGCTCATGACCTTGAGATAAGAAATTATACACCTTCCGTCTGTCTGTCGTGAGTGGGCGTTGCTCTGCAAAGTGAAAGGTATACTTAACCTTATAATAAATTAAATTACAAATCTGATCTAGGTAATTGCTATGAGCTCTCGCAATCGATTAAATTTACAAGCTTGATTTAAGTTATTGCCTGCATGCAAATACAAACGATTTTCCACGCTTCTTAGGTCTTGAATTCGTTTGTGGAAGAATGTATAATATTAACTTCATGTCTGAAGATCTAGATCTAGATCGTTTAATCAACATGGAACGTCACGAAGTTGGGCATATGAAAGCCTCAAACGAAATTGAAAAACGTGGCACAATAGATTATAGGCGTGATCAGGTCTTGAGTGGCTAAAGGGTCTAGGGTGGGGTTGAAGAATAGTCTAGACGTGTGAACAGATCAGATCATTGACTGATTGATTGAGTCATTGACCGAGGTATTGAGTAACGCCCGTTGTAATTTCTCTCGTTCTGTTTTCTTCTCTCTTTCAGTCTTCCCCTCTTTCATCGGTCTCCTGTTTTGCATGCCTATCTTGCATTCTGATTTTGTTATTTATTTTTTTTAAAAATCCATCTTACTTATGGCATGCCATTTCCCCGGTTGTAACGTGACGCACAGATCTATTTCTGAATAGGATATAAAAAAGGGTGTGAAGCGAAATAAACAAGGGTGTTTAGCGAGAGATGAATTTTAATCAAGTGAACTGACATAAAAATATTTTGCAATGATTACACTCTAATCCTTCCTGATCTTCACTTTGTTGTGTTTAATGGTTCTCGCCCAGTGCCCGATTTACGTCTGGGCTAAATATGCTATGGCTCAAGGCCTCGCAAAATTTTTTGGTCTCCTAAATTTACATATTTTGTTGGGGTAATCTGTGGTAACTTTCACCACGGCTTCGCAGTGGCAGAGAGGACATGCAGAAGAAATAATATGAAAAAAAACAACAACAACCACAAAAACTGAAGGTTACGGATTCAAATCTCTTCCCCAGGCCGAAAAAAATCAACAGAAGGACACTTTGAAGTCATGTCCCAAGTGCGGCCCAGCTCCTTTAGAGTGTCGATATGAAGATTCCAATTTTTTTTTTCACTGTTGGCCATATAAGGTTTTACACCTCTCATTAATTTATCCATGGGGTCCCATGCCAGTATATTTTCCACACATGTTGTTTAGCTCTTCCTCCAAATTTTGACAAAGAAAAATGTCCTAAAGCCCATTAGATTTTGAGAACTTAGGTAGAGAAGCAGGCTGCCTAATATTTTAGGCCTTTTCACTCAGTAAACAGGGTAACCTTCCCCAACTAGCAACAACCACAAAGTTTATATTTGAGTGGCTAAACCTCACCTATTTTGCGTCTACAAATGGGCACCTATCTAAGCCTTTGAAATTCAAACCCAATCCCTTTCTCTTTCTCCCCATGGCCAGTTTCCAGATTTTATAGGGACTATTTAAAATCGCATGCTTTTTTGACAAGTGCTTTTGGTATCTTCATACCTTTAGAGTGTCAGGAAGTTAAATGACAGAAACACTGTCTAGATGGGAGTATCATTCTCTGAAGAGTTTCTCTTGCCTCGCTTTCCCATTAAAAAATTTTCTTATCTACGTTTAAGAAACATGCATGAAGAGTCGAGAAATCTGGCAGCTTGCTGCAAGTTGCAAGCCATACACAGGAAGACAACTAAACGATGAGATTCCGCGCACGTTACAATCTGCAGTTTTATTAGAATTTGTAATTTTCATTTCAGTTTCATAATCATCAGAGAGCTGAAAAGGAGTGTTTTCACTTTTGTGATCCCCGTTTTGGAATGCACCTTCCTCACATCCTGTGTTATAACATGTGAACAAGGGGTCTGCTCAAATCTGAAGCCGATACTGCCATCCTCGTTTCTGTATTAAGCACTAGCTTTTCGAAAAACGGATGAAAGGAGAAATTAAACTTCTACTAGATTTTGCACTTGACATGTATCGGCTGAAAGGTAAAACGTAAAGGAGTTGCCTTTCTTTGATGGTCCGTTCGATTAAGCTTGAAAGACACGCTCCATAAATCTGGCTATGTGTGGTGACGAGATGAAAGACTTTAACTGCTGTCGGCTTATAGTTTAATCTGCCATTCGTAATTTGATGTGAATGTTTATGTGGACAGGAAAAAAATCTAGTCTAGATCTATATCCTGTTTTGAAATAGAAGTAGAAATGAAAATGAACGAGGACAGTGGGTCGTGATTAGACGGACAAGTTTCTAAATGGTTATGTTTTGTTGTTGTTTTGTGTAATGATATACAAGGTCCTGCTTCTTTCTTTCTTTCTTTCTTTCTTTCTTTCTTTCTTTCTTTCTTTCTTTCTTTNAGCTAAATATCAATCCAATATCTATACTAAACGAAACGTATAACAGAAAGGTGGATGGTCTCATCTGTCCACACCCTCCCCCCCCTTCCTCCCTCCCTCCCTCTCTCCCTCCAGTCTTCGTACCTTCCTTTCTCCACCCCTGCCTCATCTCCCCTTTCGACGATGATTGTAACCCATGCAATGTCACAACTATATTGATAATAATGAATGTTGAATCTCCCATGACCAAAGCCTGCTAAATTACAATTTAGCGAAGTGATACGTGGTCATATCACAGGAATGTATCATCATTATCTCTAATTTGATAAGTCAGTCAACACTTAGTATAACAAGACATAGATTACAAATGACGCTGTTGACGCACGTGTTCTTTATGAGAAAGCAGACACATTTACATTAGTTTTAAGATAATCAGGCCCTAGTTTAGTGGTTATCAATCTCTTTAGCACCATGGACTCTTTTCAAATTTTAATGAACAACAATGATCCAGTTTCTTTCAACATTCTACTATACTACTATTATTGTTCGGCTGTTGGGTCAGTTCAGCCAAAAAACTGCTTTTATTTGCAGCCACTCATAAACAATAATCAAGATAATCTTCATTAGTTAACAGAATCCAAGGTGCTCACATCACAGAGCTTACAGAATATGATTGAAAAAGCTATGGTTTGTCACTGAATGTGGAACAAATACAAA
>JAWQUT010000357.1:342793-354124 GCA_033807755.1 Ellobium chinense | reverse complement strand
TCCCCTCACCCACCTCGTCAGCGCTGACACCTCTGATTCGACAAATGCCGAAGGCAGATATCGTGATTCCTGTGCTTTTGCAACTGCAGGATGTTTAGGGTGTTTTATTCATCGGCCTTTGATGTGTATAGTTTTCTTGTCTAGGCTTAAGAGCGTGTTAGTGTTAGATCCTCTTTGCTTTTCTTGAATTTCAACTTTCTCTGGTGTTGTTCGAACTGCTCGACATGCTCCGTCAAAAAGGCTTAAGGTTTTGTTGTTCCTTTTTTTACAATGTGAGAGATCAGCTGGTTGAAAGCAACAAACTATACCATCGCTTCGAAGTTGTTTGTAATTTTTCTGCCAATGGAAGATCAATTTGGGTAACTGGCAATCTATCAGATCGGAACTTCTGTTCAGTCACGGACAAGAAAATGATACCGTGCATTAAAATGTAATTGTGCTGTCATCCGGTTACAACTTTCCTTGCGCTGCTGAAGAGTTGTGACCAAGGAAAGTCAACTTTGCTGTCCGTTGACCCGTCAGTGAATCGTACGTTTCTTCTTTCATCAGCCAAAAAAATTTTTTTTTTCAAATTTACAGAATGACATGTTTTTTCAGATCTCAGCAATCACAGGTTACTCTTGGGGCTTTTTTGTTCTTACTAAAAGGCCGTATATCATATACTTTACTTTCCCGATCCAGCAGTCATCTGGGCTTGAGGCCTGAGGCGGTGTGCGTGCCGTGGTGTAGTATGTGCATGTTTTTCCCAGTTGTTTGTGGTCTGAGTATGAAATATTTCCAAGGTCCGGGATGGGTGGGAGGTACTTCTGTTGCAGATCAGTTAGAGAGGGGCAGTTGAAAAGGAAGTGTTTCACTGTTTCATTTGGGCAGTGTATATCCATATAAAATTAGAAGGATGTTTAAAATAAAACTCCACACTTGTCGAAGGCATAAAATAATGCATTTCCCTATTTCTCTCTTTAGAATAAGATGGGATGGCCTCTAAACTTACCATGTCAAAGAAAGGAAAGATGGACGGAGGAAAACAGAAGAATGGGATTGCACGGTCAATCAGCGAGACCATGGAAACACAGAGGTATGTCACGACCGACCGACCGACCGACCGACCGACCGACAGACAGACAGACAGACAGACAGACAGACAGACAGACAGACATGATTAGATTAGATTAGATTAGATTAGATTAGATTAGATTAGATTAGATTAGANATAGATAGATAGATAGATAGATAGATAGATAGATAGATAGATAGATAGATAGATAGATAGATTAGCTGGCTAGATAGATAGATTAGCTAGCTAGAAAGATAGATTAGCTAGATAGATAGATAGATAGATAGATAGATAGATAGATAGATAGATAGATAGATAGACAGATAGATTAGATTAGATTAGATTAGATTAAATTAGATTAGATTAGATTAGATTAGATTAGAATAGATTAGATTAGATTAGATTAGATTAGATTAGATGGACGGACGGACTGATGAATGGACGGAAAGGCAGACAGACAGAAAGGCAAGTGGACTGCGTGAAGGCAGACATGCAGAGAAACCTAGAGATGACATGAGCAGACAGAATGATTGATCAAGCAGAGAAGCAGACAGATAGAATGACAGAGGGGAAAAAAAAAAGAACAAGCCAATCCACCTAGTCACACAAATACAATAGGGCCTCGCGATCGCCAGGCTCCTGTACTTAAAAAAAAACAACAAAAAACCCTACGGATATCCATCTAAAATCTAAAACGTTTGAGCCAATTTATGAGAAATGGGTTTTGTTATGACACATAATTTAGCATAAACGGATTATTTCTTAGTCTGACCAAGTCCTATCCGTTTACTATGCTTCATGTAGATGATTTTGGGACATTCTAAGTTTTGCCTTGTTCCCAAGAAAGAAAAACATAAACACCATTATCAGACAGGCTCTCATGGATAACAATATGATTTATCTGACAGACACTAGGTCATCTAGACGCTGTAAAACTGTACATACACACTTCAGTAACAGCCCAATTTTTTTTTTTCGATTTTCAAATGGTCTGCGGTTTGAAGAAAAAACTGTAATATTTTGTATAATATCATTTTTATAGATGAAATAACGTAGAGAAATTAAAATAACAATCCAAACAATTTTTGAGCCCTACAGGCCCAGTTGTTAAAAATATATTTGCAAAAATTTCTTCTCGTGCATTTTGATTCGGACTATACCGATGTAAAAACGTGCATTTGATTTGATTTGTAAAATATTTGTTAGAAAACGACCTTACATGTTAACAGAGACGATATTATGATGTACACTTTGCAGCTCTGTCAAAGGAGGATGTCTCGGTCTTGACAAAGTTCCGGTCAGCCGAGCAGGGATACTCTCTCGAGCGTCGTTCTGGTGGATGTGGCGGATCATGCTGGGCCTGTACAGAAACGGACTCAGTTGTCTCCTCACCTTGTCCCTGTGGGAGGAGGACAGAGCTGACACCAACGTCAAGATGTGAGTCTTTTCCTGATAACGTAGGGATACGCCTTTGGGGACAACTTAGAGCTTGCGTATTAACGATGGGATCTCATCCCCTTGTAAGAATCACATTGGTGCGTCGGGACTGAATGCAATCTTAATAGCGTTCAACCTGCTGAGTTAATTATAATTCTCACATTGGTAAGAGATCCCATCGTTAATGCACAAGCCCTGAAATGTCTATGGACTCTCCTCAAGGCCGTGTCAGAGAAATCGTTACTTCTGTAAAACTGACTTTACCCCTGATCCCATAACTACCTCTGCTCTTAACCCTGCCTCAAAACCTAAACTAACTTTGATCTACACTCCATAGTTTTCTCAAGCTTCTGCCGCGTTCGGGGTTTTCCTCTAGCTGTTCATGTCCCGGGAATGTAGATTTTTCCGGGTGAGGAAAGCCTTGATCGTTTAACTAGGATGAATTATATAGCAGTATAACTAATACACTATTCTGCGCTTTGGCTTGCAATCTTCCGTGTCAAATCCAAAGAGAGCTGCACCAAAGTTGCATACCAAACATGGACAAGACCAGCTGATCGAAAATCTCTTTCTCAGAGACTCTTCTAATGTAAAAAAAAAACAACAAAGTGGTCGCAGTAATAGCTCACTGCTAACTGCTAAACTTAATGTGTTTATTCATTTGCCACCATCAGTGATCGGAAACAAGGATGTCTGAACTTGCTGGGGTACCCATCGGCCACTCGTCGCGAAATAAGCCAGCGCACATCTATAGAAAGATGCTAGGAAAGAAGTGATTGGCCTTTTGTAATGTCATGTGATCCACTGGTTCAAGCATAGGAAAAATATACCATAAATATGTCTGAATAGACTTAGTAAACATAAGCGTGCGCGTAACGAATTTTAGGCATAAGATAATGCTTAGGCCTACCTGTAGTTAGACGTAATACATTTTTGACTACTTCAACGCTTTGAAAGCAAATATTAAAGTTTTACTTGATGACTACGAAATTTGAATCTGACTATATCTACATCTGTGTAATTTTTAAATGAATATTCGATGTATTAAATATTTCACTTGTTAGACCTACTGAACCCTGACGCAGTGAATGTTGACTTAAATGAATGCTTGACTAAAACTAATGGATGTTATAATAGCCAAACTTAATGAATGTTAGATCTACGTTTATGAGGTCGCTGATGTAATTCAGTGTTAGACTCATCAGATGTGAGACTAATAACAAATTTATCGACTTAATTTGGCATAAACCCCGACCACAACTGTGGTACATAGACAGACAGTATAATAGTCGACGGGAAGAACAGATTATAAACTGTTATGACATTTTCACACCATACTAACAGCTTTACAGTGTACTTTTACATTTTACGCAGTTCATTCTCAATTGAGCACTCACTTAATATAAGGGACTGTACAACTGGTGTTGCTAATAAGGCATTTTGCTTCTAAGATTGCAGGTGTCAGTGCCGAGAAAATTGGATTTCCCTTAGTGCAATTTAATTTGTCAAATTGAATGAATTTAGTTTGGTATGTAACGAATGGTGTGATGGCGCATAGTATGCATTCTGGCGCCTGAAACTCATTATAGTATTTAAGTCCATGCATTGTGTCTCTTAGTTACAGCACATGCGTCATGGCAAACAAGCCATATTGGGCAGCTCTCCAGTCGACCTTTCCGGAAAAAAAACAACTTATGAAAGCTATGTACGTGGCTAAACTAAACCACCCGACGCCTTCACATATCTGAAATAGTTTTGTGCTGCCCACTTGTTATTTACTTACCAGTTGCAGTGGCCGTATGCATAATCCATACGTTAACTAACGCATATTTACTAACTATTAGCTTTACTCTGCCATTCTCGCTTTCGAGCTGTTCTCTCAGGCCTTGACAATAATGGCAGTCACGCGATTATATGTCCTGGCAGGCTGATTCGGAAAGATATTATTAAGTCTTTAAAAACTCATCGTAGGAAGTTCATATTTTGAGTTTAGTGGCATCCCTTAGGTTTTTCGTGATTCTAGAATCTTGGAATCAAAGTCAATGCACTAGGGAGTTGATTTTCACAATCTTTACCATAAACATTGAAACGCATCCATTTCACATCTTCCGATGTTTGCACCATGTTGGATTAGTATTGGTCCGCCTTTGGCCTTAGGCTAATCCATAGGCTTTTGTTGAAATAGGCTGAAAATTCTGTAACCAGACTTTGTGTATCTACTATCAGGAAATGCATTATCTCAGGTTTTTGAATTTATTAAAATCAGCCCATTCCACATTGTAATGGAATTGCGCCTGGTGAGATATGAAGATCTTTCTTTTACAGACAGACTCATCCTAGGTCTTTTGTCTACAGTGGATTAAAATCTCGAAATCAGACTCTTTCATCAGTCCTCTAGATTCTCAAAATCAATCCACTTTACAACGTGACGGCATGTCTCCTGATCAGAAAAATAATTAGCATGCTCTATATTGTGTCACCGCACCTAAATCCCAAACATTTAGGTCTCCTAGCATCTGTATTTCGAAGATGGAATCGAGATGACCGCGTTTATGGAAGAAAGGAATGTTTCCTTTCTAGAAGGGCAGAAAGTTTGAATAAATATAGAACTTCATGAAAAAAATTGCCCACGTACGCAGACACCAGCTGTTCGCAGACGCAGGTCAAAATTAAATAACTGAACATTTTGATCTACTTTTGTTGTTGACAGGTTGGAGAAGGCCTGGAATGAGGAGTTACAGACCAGAGGTCAGAGTGAAGCTTCATTAAGTCGGGCCATGAGGGCAGCATACAAGAAACAGCTGCTGCGATCAGCGATTCTCTTCATTATCGCCTTGTCATTCGCATTTACTGGATCTGTAAGTTAATCAGACCTTGTCAGGATAGTCTATGTATAAACTGTGGTTGTTATTATTTTCTGTTTCTGGTTTACTATGGTCGAAAGAAGGAGTTAGACAAGTACGCATATTAATAAACTTTAAAACTAATAGTCCTGGTCAGGACGGCGTCTATTTTCTGTGTATCGGATGAGGTATCAACAAGCAGACAAGACTTGCTGTTCATATGACCTTAACAAGAGTTCGGCTCAAAGTTGGATCGACGACCTAAATTCTCAGTGCATGTGGAAACTAGGGAAGGGCCTGCCAACCTTACGAGCGTTCCCACCTGGCTACATTTATACTTACATTTACTGTAACTGTCGTCGTGAAGTAGAATAGACTACTTTGCTTGATTACTTAGTTAATTGAGTGATTTAAACAATGAAGCAGGCTGGCTGACAGCCTGATTGATTGATTGATTGATTGATTGATTGATTGATTGATTGATTGATTGATTGATTGATCATAATATTATATTCCCAGGCATTCATCCTTCGTCTGTTGTTGGACCACATATCCTCCCCCGAGCCAGACATCACAACCGGCATTCCCATAGTCATTGCCCTCATCGTCTGTGAATTTTGTCGGTCATTCATCTTTTCTCTCAACTGGAGTTACAATTATTTGAATGGTAAGGTTACAAATAACAACAAAACAAAAGCGAGGGCAAGATGAATGAAAAAAAGGGGAAAAAAAANNGGGGGGGGGGGGGCGGAGGGGGGACTGACCGACCGATCGATCGATCGATCGATCGATTGACTGGCTGACTGATTGATTGACTGACTGACTGACTGACTGATTAATTGATTGATCGATTGGTTGGTTGGTTGGTTGGTTGGTTGGGTGGTTGGTTGGTTGGTTGATTGATTGATTNTGACTGACTGACTGACTGACTGACTGACTGACTGACTGACTGACTGACTGACTGACTGACTGACTGACTGACTGACTGACTGACTGATTAATTAATTGATTGATCGATTAATTGGTTGGTTGGTTGGTTGGTTGGTTGATTGATTGATTAGCTGGCTGGCTGAATGGTTGGTTCGCTGTTTGGCCATCTGGCTTCCTAACTGAATGACTGGCCGGATGGTTGGCTAGATAGTTGAAATTGAATGAAAATTTATCTGCTTTCATTATTACCGAGAGAAGGAGGAGAGGGTCTTTTTTTTGTCTTTATATCTGTTAACCAGAAATAATATTGCTGATGAGTTGAGTTTGTCCATAGACACTTCAGGAACTTGGCAGCAAATTAATGTTTTTGAATGCACAAAAAGTTTAAATGCCACTGAAGCCTGATAATACTTTTTTATTCTACAATAAAATATAATAATAAAAAATAAAATGAGAGCATTTATATTTAGCAGGCAGTCCCCGCGGTGAGCCCCGAGCGCCACACAATACTGGTTCAGTATTTTCAACTTGCACACCCGTAAGTCTAAGTAAACAGCTTCCCTACCCAAAATACCTTTCGACCTACTCAAGCTCACTAGCTATGATGCCTTCAATTGTGTTGTTCCATCTGTTGCAGGTATGCGAGGTCGGGCAGCCGCAATGGGTCTGCTATATAAGAAAATACTCAACTTAAGGAGTCTCAAAGACAAGAAGATAGGAGAGGTAAGTTGGAAGGAAAAAGAAGACAGCTAAAGATTACGTTCATTCACAGGATCATGATAATTATATTCGTTAACACATTATCCTTAGAAAATGATGACACTGACTGGACAGTCAGAATAGACCTTACAGAGTATTCTGGCCGGAATGTCTTTTTAACCAAGACAAACATTTTTCTGAGTGATATCTCTCTCTGTCCGACCCCTCCCCATTCCATTCTATTTCGACTTCCAGATTTTTCATCCTAAATTTATGTACTAAACTTCACTCATACCGACAACCGACTCTCTGTTTCAGTGGGTTATCAAACTGACTCAAAATCTGAAGACCTTCAGTTGAACTAATCTATAAATGATTTACCTTTCTTTCTTAAATGGGTGAGGAATTGTCCAGCCAAAATACTCTTCACGGGGTAATCTAGCTGTCCAACTGTCCATTGTCCTTATCCTTAAAGCATATTCCAGCACTGTCTTCTATGATTATCTGCTAGTTTTGACCACCTGAATGTTCTGGAAGCTCTGACCCCCACCCTTGTCCCTTAAGTGCTGGAACTTTCCGTTTGGTTCATTTTCAGCGCGCTGCTCTGTGTGGATGCGCGCTGAACACATCTAATGGGCAGCACGCGAATCTGCTGTCTACAGTAGACGTGCTGACGGTGCCTCCATAGGGAAATCGGCCTTTGCATGAAATGAAATGGGGAAAAACAGAAAACATGGTGGATTGATTGATGGTAGACTGTTTTTTTTTTGTTCCCCAAAAAAAGAAGTTCCCACATTGAGAATCGAGTACCGGACCCTGGGTTTTCATGTTCTATAACCACTGACGCTATCGAGTCATTGAGTTTCAAGCTGCGAGCAAACTAGACTATATTGCGAAAACAATAGTGTGTAATTCGTAGCTGACATTTTTACCCATCCCTGACCCAAATCTACCGTAGGTAGCAGACTCTAGATTTGTGGGCTGCACTACGAAAGACTGTCAGCATGTGAAGTGTCCCTTTCAGTATGTAAACCTCATTGTTTCACTATTTCAATGGTCATGACTTTCTGAACTTTCTTCCCAGTTAGTGAATATGTTCAGCCATGATGGCCAGCGGGTGTTTGAGGCCATGGTGAACGGCCCCTTCACAATAGGCGGGCTCTTCGTCTTCCTGGCCGGAGCCATCTACTTAGGGATCCTGATGGGTGTGTGGGCTCTCGTCGGCATCGGTACTTACATTTCAGTGTTCGTCATCATAGTAAGTAGTGAAGTCTGTCTTGCATGGCTAAGCCACTGCATCACCATAATTTGATTTGAGCATCTTACGGTGTTTTGTCGTTGCAAGAGAATAAAGGGTGCGGAAGTGAGTGTCAGGGGAGGTGTATGGTGTGGTCAGCAAAGCCTTCTTTGAGCTTACATGTATTCAGGAAAATTGATTCTGCATGGTTTTGTCACAGAATTTCGTCAAATTTAGTCGTAATCTGCAAGAGCTTGATTAGCTACACATAAAAATCAATGATATTACCAAGACTGTTGACTCCTGTAAAGATAAACGAAGCATTTATTAATTTTCAATTAATTAAACACTTGGAAAAATAGACATTTTACATTTTTGTCTTAGAACTTGATTTTCAGACGCATTTTCCCAATTAAAAGAATCATGAGTTATTATCTTTATGCATCACAATATTTATGTGTCTGTCTGTTAGAGGGTAGATCTCGGCAAGGTTAAGAGGAGAGGTAAGTTAAAACATGTTATAAATCGATGTCTATTGGTACCATATAATATAGCTCATATTTACATGCTGGTAAGTAGACTATTAAATATGGATGGTTCATTTTGGCATTTGCCAGCCGCTGTAGTGTGAGTAATCATAAGCAATTGTTTTTGTTTGTCAAAACAGAAATTTCTGAATGATGGGATGGAACATTTTCGCAAGAAAGCCGTGACATTAACAGGTCAGAGGGTAAGTGCAAGGAATATATTCGGAATAGAATAGAATAGAACAGAATAGAACAGAACAGAACAGAACAAAACAAAATAGAACAGAATAAAACGGGAACATGGTCGATCGAGGAGATTGGGCTATGCGTCCATAGAAAATACTCTAATCCACAACTTATACAGTGCAATGTTCTCAAATTACAGAACTAAATCTTCGTAGCCTAGAGCATATACACGGAAATAAAAACACATAAAAATATAGAATTAGGATGAATTGTGAAACTATTTTGAGAAAATATGAGCCACCAGTGTTGACAGTTTAACGATTATCATAAGGCTGTTGCAAAAACCTGTTCTACAGACAAGGCTAGTTGATTATTCGGTAATACAGGGTCTTTGAACATTAAGAGCCGTAAGAGAATGAATAAGTCGAGACCATTTATATGTATTACTGTTAAAGCCATGACTTAAATGACCCAGTCGTATTATATCGGCTAGAGTCTTCGACAGGGACATTGCATAGAAGATTTGCCTCATTGCATAGAAGATTTGTATCATTGCATAGAAGATTTGCCGTGTAGTCAGTCAGGATGAGATTGATGTCGCTAGATTAGGAATTGAGATGTCAGGCTATGAAGAATTTTGTTTCTTACTAAAGTTGAGAGTAAGACCATTTTTCCACACAAAACGACTCCTTTTTTTAGGTGAATGGTTAGAAAATTTTGGCGCTGAATAGACGTTTTTTTTTTAGACAGATTAGATGAATTCTTTAGTATAAAGTTGATTTCCACTCCTTGCCAAATCATGCAACTGTACCTCGTTAGAATAATGCTGGGGCAAAAATTGGTTTCACTTGCAAGTACTCACATTAAATTTGCACATCATACCAGTATCTTGATGCAGTGAAAAAAAAGGGACGTAAGCCTCATTTTGATTGGCTGCAAGACTTTCAACATAGTCATCTTGTAAAGTTATTTTATTTTTAACTGGTTAGGTTGGTTTGATGACTGAGGTGCTGACCTGTATGAAACTCATAAAGATGAATGGGTGGGAGCCATCATTCATACACAGAATAACAGGTGAGTAAATGCGTTGATGTCACTCTCTGCTTTCCTCTGTGTTCCCGTAGTTTTTCTACAGAACGTATGTTCTTTATACCCAGAGCCACACTGACCCTTCGACTGTGACAGTTATGCATATCATGTTTAGTGCTCCTTGACATCACGGTTACAAATCTCCCTCCAAGACCTGACATTTACAATACTCTCTGTGGCACACGCTACTAAACTAAGAAAAATAAATAGTAAATGGAATACTTCTAGTAACAACACCCATTCTTCCAAAGGGCTTGCCATGCCTGAACAACGAAATTTGAAACGACGCAGCGGCTTTTAGCACTCGAACTTTGATCAGGGGAAGCAATGCAATTTTTGTTTTAATCAAATCAAAGTAACAACTGGCGGGTTACACGAAACTTTATAATTAAGAATTTATAGATAGAGAGAGAGAGAGAGATAGATGCGTCCAGATGTTTTGATCTTGGTAGTAATTGTGCTACAAACTAATAATTATCCTGTGATATATTTGCAAGAGTTTGTAACACGTCCAGTTTCCCACAGAGACGTAGCCTATCCACATTATGAAACGATGTCTCTGTAGATCAATTAGCCCTCGAGTAGAATTAACTAGAATTCCCACCCATTGCTAACCCGTCACAAACACGGTGGATTGCCTCACACAGTGATGTAAATCGCTTGCAAATAGATAGTGCTAAGACACAACAATTTACTCTGGGTTAGAGTAACTTATACTGTGCGGACACTGAGAGCCCTGAAAAAACGTGTCCGCAACGATATTTGACCTGACTCGTTTCTGGTTTGAGCTAGAATAAAATCGAAAGTACCCCAATGCTCTAGAGCAATTGGTTCAACATGTAAATATGTAATTTATATATTAATAGGCGAGCTTCCGTTAGAAAAAAATTTGTCATGGTAGCCAGGTACATCATATGGTTGCGGACACCATTTCATCAATTTTATATCGATGCGGACAGTTTTATACTGTTGCGGACACCCTTCATTTTTATATGATAATGTTGGCTATTGTTGTTTGTATTGATGTTAATGTGGTCAGAAATGTATTTTTTGCTGACTTAAGCTTTTAACCACTGGTTTTAGAATTTTAACCCTCTAAGACCCAAGAGTGAATATACTTGTTAGAAAATGTATTGTTCTATGTACTGAGTAAAGAGTGCACATGGCTTTGCTTAATACAGTATTAGAGACAAACGTTTAAAAATCTAGGAACAATTATCATTCTGTGGTCACAGAGGCCATATTATACGAGTATAGTCTGCTAGTTTTTTGAGACCTACCGTTTATCATATTTAAATATCTTCTCCAAACTCATGTGCCAAATATGGG
>JAWQUT010000357.1:285265-342500 GCA_033807755.1 Ellobium chinense | reverse complement strand
GCCTATAAAGAATACAGTATCATCCATTAGAATATATGTTCGGACATGTATATAAGATGATTATATCACATTGGGGAGTTAGACAAGCGTAAATGGGTTTCGAAATAGTGCTAACCCGAATGAAGGTCTCCTTCTTCCGGTGGTCATTAATCATGGATGCCTACGACACACCTGTAATGGTGGCTTCCACTGGCAACTCCTCTTGACCACAATCAAAACAAAATGGCGTCGGGATATTGTCATGGAAGTGTGGCGTGTACAACAAGGCCTGGTTTCCGCTCAAAATGCAACAGTAAGAACACAGGAAATATTTATACGGAAAAATGTCCGCAACGATATGTGTCCGATCCAATATAAGTTACTCTATATGATATCATGCTCACCCCATGAGTATTTTATCGTACATGCAAAATGATTTAATAAAGAGGACCAAATTACGCAGGAAACCGAGTTTGAAATGAAAAATGTTTATTGTTCAATTTGTAGAAATATCAGGTGGGCGCTCTCAAGAAGATAGAATTTGAAATAGCAACCCCCCCNCCCCCCTCCACGCCCTCCGCAAAGAAAAAAAAACAAAACAAAATATGAGGACGATGTGCGGATAAAAAGTAATTAGTGGAGTGTTTATTCATGAAGGCGGGAGCCCACAAGCGATCTTTTTTTTATTTTGGGGAAGCCGGGAATGAGGAAGCTACGGCCCTGGGACTGAGTAATGAATGTAAATAATTTATTTTGTGTATTGCGTCTAGAGTGTCTTTGAAGCATTTTTTTCTTAAGACGGCACGTCCTTAAGTCGTTTTGAAGAAAATATACTGTTATTAATTTCTGATGACAGTATGTCCTTTTGCCTTTTCAAGACCACACATTTTTATTTCTGTTTTTAGAAACAGCACGCCATTAATTCCTTTTTGAAGACAGCACATTAATTTATTTAGAGAGTTGAAGTTCTCAGAAAAAAAAGTAGTAATTTGTCATTGGGTACAAAACAAGATTTAACCTCGAATTTGTGTCACTAGGTTTGTTGCTGCCTAAGCATTTTTTAAAGGTGTTCCAATCTTGTGAGGAAACATTTCTTTCTATGTCTATGGAGGAAAGAAAGTTATTTTTTAAAAATTTTTCATGTTTGCAGAGAGACGAGAGCAAGAGAAAGAAGCTCTTGAGAGAGCCTCGTTTTTGAAGAGTGTGGTGACGTCACTCGTTCCCATGATCCCTGTCATAGCATCTGTTTTTATGTTCCTGGGCTACATTTTGTCGGGGAACGATCTCACAGCGGCAAGGGTGAGTTGACTACTCGACGGAGGTGGTGGAACTGGTTGTCATAAAATAGCTGGGACCAGCAACAGATTTGCGGGTTTGAATTTGGTGGGAATGGGGAGATAGATCAGCAAACTACTAAAACCTGGTGGTCATTATAAGTATACTAGAATAAAATCTTAAGAGTTCCTCACCCCTTGTGATACTCATTGGTATGGGGATTTATAATTTCTTACATGCCCTGGGAACCCTTGCCCTCCCCCTTTCTCCATAGCCCTACAAGCCAGTGTCGATGTCGTTGCTCATGGCTGTTGGTATGCAAAGAAATATATGTATCACTTTTGTGATATAGTCTGGTTAAAATTCCTCAACAAATGGCTTATATATATAATATAACAGGCCTCGCCTAGTTTAACATCGACACTGGTATTAACCTTTTATATTGCAAGGGTGCAGAAATATTGCGCATGCTGCGGGAAGTTTCCTTAGACTAGCAGTTTTCCCGCGCGGCTCTGAAATTTCCATCAGATAGCCCATTTTCTTCCGACCTATCACACTGACTCAGTAATAACCAGGGTATGTCTGGCAAAACTTTCTCCATGGAAACAGTCTGTGTGAAGGGAAATAACTCTAAATTTTGTGTGTGTTACAAAAAGTCTGCTGGCGCTGGTGTTTGTTAGCTGTTTGATTCTAAATTTAGTGTATTAGGTGTTTGATGGTTCAGACAGTTTTTGTGCTTGCCCTTTTAATCAGAAATCCTTAAATGTAACTGAACAGTATCAGCACAAAGGATGCAGAAATGTTAGATGGCTTTTACAGTGATGTCTGTGTTCTACACCATGAGTTTCTCCGTGGCCACCTACCTAGACCTATATCTATAATATGCTGTCCAAGTCTTTAGCTGTTTAGTACATCACCAAGCACACTTACAGTGGTGAGAGAAACTTTTCAACGCTGTGAGATCTCCTGATGTAACACTGTAACTCTTCAACAAAAAGCCACTAAGCTTTATATAATTTATATAGATGTAGCTTCTGCCTTACCAAGTCTAAATTCACCACACAGTGTTTTATGTGTTGCATGTATGTCTATTTAATATTGCAGGCCTTCACAGTGATATCTGTGTTCTACGCGATGAGCTTCTCTCTTGCCACATCTCTATATGGTGTCCAGTCCTTGGTTGACGTGTCTGTTGCCATGACCAGGTATAAGGTACATTCCGTAACCACATAACTTTAATTTCTTAAATTGATGATGTATGTGTTCAAATGTGTGTCTGAAGGTTAGATGTTGCAGTTTGCCCTGTCTGTTGCTGTGACCTGATTCAACTGTATACTGTAGCCTAGACTTATGTATTCCATAATCACATACTCCTTATCTGTAGTTTGTAATGTGCAGTGTGTGTTTATAAACCTGTGAGTTGGTGAAATACTAAGTCCGTTGCTGAGATTAAGTATAAGAGCCATTCAGTAAGCACATTTACTAATTGTATTAAATTCATACCAAGGGTTGGTGCAGTGTACAGTTATGTATATTTTATGTTAATAGGTCAAGTTTTCTTGTTCACTTCACATTTTTGTCACTCAGACCAAACATGGGTGTATTCAGTAACCTTACAAATATTTAAAATGTTTAAAATCAGTATACCAAATCATATGTGGAAAAAGGTCCAGTGACTGATAGCTTGTCAACCTCTCTCATATTGTACTTTCTTTGTCTCAGTTGTGTGCTCTGTTCCTCATAAGAGTTCCTTTTGCTGTCACTTTCTATCTTTCAACCTCTTTCTCTTTTTCTCTGTTTCTTTCTTTGCTTTACTCATAAATCAAATAAAGACTAACAGAATCATATTCTTATTTTTCTTTCACTTCACATGGTCATGAAGAAGTTAGGTTTCAGAGAGTTTTATTTTAGCCAGTTGCAGTTTATGTTGAATCTGTCCTCATTTATTTTATCATGTGATGTCTTGCTCTCCTGCAGTGGAGACCCATTACTCACATATGTACTCACCCTTTTCATCAGAATCTGACCCCTAGATCCACTTTCTAAACATAAAAATTGTAAGAAAATATGTAATGTAGACATATCATGTGACCAAACTCGTTTATGTATTCATGAACCAGGAAATCCTCTTGATGCCAGAGAAGACTTGCTTTGAGAAGTCAAAAGATGAAAATGTAGCCGTAGAAGTCAACATGGCAACTCTCACCTGGGAGTCTGAGGACGAGGAAGACACTGGTAGTTCTTTCGTTTTCTTATTTCCCTTTCTAGATATTGGTCTCTCTTCTGTTTTAGTCTTTTCTTCTTTATCTTTTCTTTCTTTATCGCCTCTGCCTAATTCTTTTTTTCCGTTCTTTTTTCCCATTCTTAATTAGTCTCTTTCTCTGTGTTGTCTTTCCTTTAATTTCTTCTTTTTTCTCTTCACTTTATGCTTTCTGTACTCCTTTTCTTCATCCACACTCTATCGAGCAGCAAGAGATCTTGAAACAGTTCTTAACTTTTAAGTACTGCATCAGTATCACAGTATGTCATTGCTGCTCCCATTTACCTTCCTTTTTTGTGTTACATTATGATTTATTTTTCATTTGATGATTCTTTATTATATGGACTACTTCAACATCTGGACAAAGGAAGAACAGCAGAATGAATAGTATCAAGTTTAGGAGTATAGCAGAGAGCAGGAATGATTAAAAGGTTGTGATAGCCAACATTTGATGCAGATCAGGCACTTAAGGAGAGACAGGTTGTAATGCAAAAAAACATGTCACGCAGCTTACCATCATAAGTGAATTATAATTGCATGCCAGAGTGCTGAATTATGCGTTTTGATCCAGTAAGGGTGGTGATCTTAAAGCAAGTACTAGTTGTCTACACCAGATTTCACTCATGTCTCGTAGATACATCTTTGCAGGTTCATGCATGGGCTTTTCTGCATTTTCTGTCCTCACACTAAGTTACTTCATTTTTACATCATGGTGTGTTCATATGTCTTCCTCATTCTGTGTCTAGAGAGAAAATCCAGAATTGCCTTTGTTATGAACAGGTATAGTGGTATCTAAGAGGTATGTGCGAAATCTGGTGTTGCACACTTACAGTGGTGAACTGTGCACCAGTGTTTTTCTGCATTACAAACCTGGGAAAGGACCTGGTCTCCCCATAAGAAGGAGGAGATTATAAATGATACTATGTATTCTCTCGATTACAGAAGTGACAGATGAGGACAGTGTTATAGGCGGCCTGAAACCGGAGGAGATCAAAGTCTTGTCTACTTCCAATCCAGCCCTCAACCGTCACAGTTGCCGAGGGGAGCACCTCATCCAACCTGACGTGATTGAGAGTTCCTCAGTGTTACTGCCTAAGGAGAAAGATGGTGAAGCAGGGGACCAGATAAGAGAGTCAGAGAGTTCCTTCATGCCAGCACTGGTGGATCTTGATATCAGGGTGAACAAGGTAATGAAATGAAGGAGCTGTTATTGACCCAAGAGCAGGTTACTGGAACGTGGGGTGGGGAGTGCAAAGCTATGGCTGTGACTTGCACCATTTATCTTATGATGATGGCAATGATATATGGAGTGGGGATTGAAATGCTAAGTTGATGACATTAACATTTCCAAATGAAAGCAGTATCTGAAATAATTGGATCTATGTTTAGACATTTTTAGTTATTCTATACATTTTTCATTGAAAAGTATTATAGGTTAATGTAGAGTATTAAAATCTTGCTTTTTTTTTTTACTGATGATGATGGTGATGACATCGCCTTACCAAAATGTTACACCGAAACGTTCAGCCTTGTTTGTGGAAACTAATAAACAAGATACAATATTTCATTAAAGTTATTGTGCATTGACAGTAAACTTTAAACTTGCACTATTTTTACAATTATTGTTCTGATAATAAAGGGGATGATGATGGGGATGATGGTACACTTGTATTCCCAAAATTTCTCATGTGATGTATGTCTACTTTTACCTAGATGACTCATCTCATAAGTCTCACACATCACTGGTTTTGCCTATAATGATGATGATGAAATATGAAAACGATGATGATTTAGGTCATTTAAAAATTTTCATTTTAAGCCATAGTCTAGTTACATGTCCAAATTTCAGGGTGAACTGATCGGTGTCTGTGGAATGAAGGGGAGTGGTAAAAGTTCTCTCCTGGCTGCTCTGTTAGGAAGGGTAAGTAGACTTCTTTCTGTTAATCTTTTGTTAAATATCATCATAGTTTTCATGATTTGCATGGCAGTTTAAAGCTAAGGAAACTGTTCAACTTATCAGAGGCTTTAGAGTGTTATTAAAGTTTTTATTAGTTTTTCCTGATCAACAATATGACTTTCAGCAACCTTAAAGTGTCTTTTGTTTAACATGGTTTTGCCGATCAGCTTTTCTACTTTTATCAGTCTGTTTACAAATGATGACATTAAATGGCTGAAATGTGCATGTATAGTTCTCATGATAGAGCAAACAGAAGCACAGCATTGAGTAATTTTGCAGAGACTGACAAGGCTTAGTTACATATTTATAAATACTGAACGTCATAGGCCCACAGTGATAGTGTGGCAGTGATTGTGATGATGATGATTGATGATTATGTTAATGATGATAATGATAATGTGGGGTTTTACAGGAGGAAGGGGGATCTTGATGTTGTGACTTTTGTTCGTGAGAGGTCATTACAGAAATACAAGCTTCCGTCTAAATGTGTCCACCATATTGTATTTAACATTTATGTTTATATATAAGTAGTTCTCATCATGTTTAGCTTTGGTGCCATCCATCTTGTGAAATCCCAAAGTATAAGTCTTACTATAAGAATGGTAATTTTCATAATGCCTGGGAATGAATCTGTATCTGACAGATGCAAGTATTGGAGGGAGATCTCAAAGTGTCAGGCACGGTTGCCTTCTTGAGTCAGGATCCATGGATAGTGAATGGAACTGCGAGGGAAAACATTCTCTTTGGTCAGCCCTTTGACCAAGAACGGTAATCATTTGGCTCCATTATATGTGTGTGCATGTAATATCTTGTTGGTGTTGATGTATATCTTCATTGTATTCCACGACATTGAGGCATTAGCTGATTAAGCCCTTTGTGTGCCCTTTGTGCTTTGCAGTATTTCAGCATGGAAAAGGTCCATTTTATGGCACTTCCATTTTGTGGCAGTCAGTACTGAGATAATAAAATACATATTGTGAGATAACCGTGTGTAACTTAGATCTGTATTTCTATGTACAATAGGATCCTGAAAAGCAGGCTTTCTTACTTTTATATTTTTCAAATGTTGATATCATCAAATTACCATGATCTAATGAGCCTGTACACAGGAATACTTCATTATATAGGAAATAGAATGTAAGGGTATGTTGGACATGACAAGGAAATGCTGCTTGAGATTTGCTTGAAACAAAAAGTAGGGTCATACATGTGCATTGTACGTAACAAAGGGGTTAACCTGTATAAAGCAACCAGATACCTAATGATCTAATTAGTGGAATACAACCTTATATCACTGTGGAAGAATGTGCATGAGAGTTCAAGTTTAAATTGTACTTAAACTAATCCATGTGCAGGATGAAGGATGAGCCGAGTTTTTGAGAATGGGTGAAGTTACAGTCGGAGATGGACAATGCATCAGGACAAATGCTAGAGAAAAAAAATCTCAAATTTCTGACAAATAAAGCATTGTTAAACTAAACACAAACTTTTATATATAAAAAAGTTACAAAAGCTTGAAGGTTTGTTAGTGGAAATGTATGTAGTGAAGGCGTGAAGATGCTTAGTTGTGGTAGAGGAATATTATGATCATAACTCCACTAACTATCTGCAAATTTCTTTGTTTTCCGTATAATGTATTAGGGGAATGTGGGGAAGAGCTGTTGTATATTATGTCTATTTGAATGTCCATACTTTCTAATGTATTTCTGATTCATTTTTTATCTCTATCAGATATGACAAGATCATCAAGGCAACAAGACTTGACAAAGACTTTGACACTTTCAGTACTAGGGACGAAGTGGAGGTGGGTCAGATTGAGATTTCCCTGTAGATCTACTAGTATGAAGAATCAGTATGCTTTTAAACATAAGCCAAAAAAGTTGGTACAAGAGAAATTGTTGTAAAATATATATTGTGCTGTGCATGCTGTTGTTAGATAAGTAAGTGTTTTAAAGTTTTCAGCTGTGACATATCCATAGAATTACATTTCAGATTTGCCACATTGAAAGGCAATATCCGTCTCACATGTGCCAAATTTCAACTGCATAGATCTGAATTTTTAATGTTATTCATTCTTAAAATTAAGCAAACTTTGGGGAGGGAGGGCACAAGGAGGATGGGAGATACCCAATATTTTCATACTTTACCAATGTTTCTCACCCATTCAGATTGGAGACAGAGGGTTAACCCTCTCAGGGGGCCAGAAGCAGAGGATCTGCCTAGCCCGTGCTATCTACAGCAACTGCGATATCTTTCTGTTAGACGACCCTCTCTCCACTGTGGATGTCAACATGGGCAGACACATTTTTGCTCAGTGCATCAAAACTATACTCCATGACAAGACAATTTTCATGGTCACACACCATTTAGAGGTACGGAACAGACCTACTGTCACATCCTTTTGGTATATCCTTGGATATTTGGGTTTCGGGTTATACAAAGTATTTGATGTTATTTTGGATTACACAAAGGGCAGGGTAAAGAATGAAATTAGGGAAGAGAGCGGGCCCCTGGACAAGATTATATCAAGATTATATATGCAAACTAAGCCGACAAGAAAACGAAGTTAGCATACTTGTAGCGTAATAGTAGCACCCCTAGACTTGCAAGCTGAGAAACCTGGAGTTTGATATCTGGTAGGGACAATCTAGTGCTAGGTTTTTCAACATATCTACTCAGAATTTTATCTTAAATCAATATTTTACAGTAATTTGATAAATTCTTAGTTGCACACTTTTCAGATAATATGAGATCGAACTCGCATTCTTCCTCCATAATGATAATAAACAGAATAAGAATATGTCTCACCAATATTATTACCATGACTGTAATTCTGTTCTCAGTACCTTCCAAAGTGTGACAAGGTTCTCTATCTGCATGATGGCCACGTGGTGTCCTATGGCAGCCACTCAGAATTGATGACACCCGGAAGTCCATATGCAGAGCTCTTCACTCTCTACAACAACAAATATGACAGGATACTCAAAGAGCGAATGATGTACAGGGATAGGACGAAGGATGGTAAGAAAGGAGAAGAACATGGGTGGGGATGAGGTCTCTGGTGTGTATCTTCCCAGGCACATCCCTGTCCACCCCCAACCCTCTGGGGACCCTGTTGCCATCCATTTCTGACATAAAGGTGTATGTACCTTCATCATCAATGACCATCTCGTTCTGTTTAAGCCTGTGCCAAACCCAGCCTTAAAAGTAATTGCAGTAACAAGAAATCCTCCCAATCAGAAAGTTGGGTCTGAGGTCCTAAATACTTCTCCAGTCCTATTTTCAAGATTTGGCAAGACCTCTAGTATAAGAATAGACTGATTCCAATAACTCCAGAATCAGACAATCTAAGTGGGAAGACAAGGAGATTATGGTTTGGTAGGATTGTAACGAACAATGTATTACTGTTTTATCATCACACTACCAACCTCTGTCTGGTCACTATGTTATCTAAACATGAATAAATCTATTGTCTCAAGCCAGATAAAGCATGGTTACTTCATCAGTGTCTTTATTCGGCGTGTAAAAGATTTACAAATCCAAATCCCAGCAGATGTCATCAGGGATTCAGGTAAAGAAGAGTACATTTGGGATTCAAGTATCCAATTACTTATTAACTATGCCTACCATTACATAGCACTTCCACATTACTGGAAACATGATTAGCCATTCTGAAACTCTATTTTTCAGTGAGAACAGTCCCTCAGCGAGGGTTTTCTAAACTCTCCAAGAAGACCTTGAACCGACAACTCAGCATGATGTCTATGTCAGCAGGGGTTGGGGTGCAACATCAGTTCAGTGTCCTGTCTACCTCCAGCATAGTTGCTGATTATGAGAACAGTAAGCGCATAAATGGTATCGGTAAAATTTTTATTGATGTTTCCAGACTTCTTTTGTTCCATCGCCTTCAAGTAATCCAAGCTTCTGATTCACCCTAGAGGCACAGCTAACAGGTCATGCTTATGATATTCATATCTAGGCTGACAGGATAGCATTTCACTGGTTGGTTTCCACTAAAACAGTTTCAACTAATTTTTGTGGAGATGTTTGAATTTTGCAAAATGTTATGCAGATGGTTGGTGATGCTTCTACTGACGTAAGTTTCTTATGTCCTGTTTCTGATACAATTGACTGGTTAATTGCAAGCAATATAATCATGACTTCTTGGTTGTTAAATAAAGAACTAGATGTTTCAAGATTTTTCTTTCTTTACCCTTGTATTTGTAGTAGGTGATAATCTAGAACAAGCTGATCACATGGAAGTCTGAAAGCTCAATCCAGATGCATAAGACCTCACATACTCAGGTTCCTGCTGACCAGTCAAAATTCCTAGTTTGTGAATTATTTTTGAGTTTGGAAGTAAACTTTGATAATAAGGTACTCAGACTAGGGTTGTGAGGTCCTACCATATCTTTGTGTTGAAGTGTTTCCAAGCAAAACAACACGCTTGTCAAAAAAAAGGCTAATATCACAAAATAGAAAATCTACAGCAGCAGTAATCCTCACGTCATATCACTAAAAGAGACCCCATATATCTCCAAATAAATCACATGATTTTCTGCATTGTGTTGGTATGTGCAAATCACTGCATTTTGAGAGTATTGGTATTCTGATCATGGCATTCTGTGATTTCTGGGAAACAGCTATTAGTGCTTCTGTGAATTTTTATAGTTCATCTGCTTTGCCCCTCAAACCGTTCATGTGTTTTCAATCAGTGTTCTCGTATGCCATATCTCAAAGTGAAGAGTTCTATTCTAAAACTTGGCTTGAGCATTCTGAATATGTCTGAGATGAAAAGAAATAAGGTAAAGCTTAAAAGATGACTGTTCAACACAGCAGCACTTTCTTTTCAAGGTGTCTTACATTTGAAGATATCAGAAGTTTCAAAGCTGTTGTTGAACAAAGTCCTGGCAAAATGTATTTATTTCTGACATATTTTCTTGCCATCTGATTTTCAACAAAACTTGAGACTAACCAAGTATTTTTATATCCGTCTCTAATCTGCTTCAAATGGTTTGGTCTAAAACATTATGATGATCATGTGGGATGATATTAATCTTTATTAATTATTGTACCATTTCACTTAACAAAAATGTGGTTTTCTTTATTCAGCTGTATTCATTTTATTTTGACAGTACATATTTTAGCAAATTTTCTTTCATTTTTCATCTCATGGTCATAGAAGATTTATTGTTTATTTTATAGTAACCATTTTTATTGTATTCTTTTATTTCTATACATCATAGTCTAGATTACAAAACAAGTGTCACATTATACAATGGAACCTGATAACATACTTTCACTTTGAAGCAGCTTCAAGGGATGTTTTATTAGAAGGATATGTTCATCAGATAGCTTTCTAGATGGAACAAAATGGTTGGGACTGTTCAGTGAAAAAGTGCTAGGCTGTTGTTATGTTAACAGGGTTCCACTGTATTTACTTGCTAGGTGATACTTTTAATATTTAGATTTACTTTCTTTCCTGATAGTAGTAGACAACATTATTTCAGAGGTACCATGCTCACATAAGGATTACACTCAGCTAGAGTAATTTTATCGTAATTTATGTTCTGCGATACAACACCATAATTTCCTGCAAAATATTCTGCATTTTTTTTTGTATTTAGTTACCTTTCCCCATGTAACTTATATTTCATCATGTTAGAAAATTTGACCTGCACATGAAAATAAATATTATCTGTTAATGCTGCAAATTTCTAATATCTAGGTACAATAGTTGTTTCACCTCCAAAATGTTAAAAGTACATGTCTAACAATAGCAGACCAGATGTGTGTCTGACCTGCTGACCCCAGCTTCTCATTTTTTTGACACTTTGCTTTGATGAAAATATTTGCTCTTTAGTCAGTGAAACTTTCAACCATTATAGATTAAAATTGTTTGTTGATGTGCTACGTGCCAAAATTTCAACCCAGTTCTTGTGAAGTTATTGAACTTTGAATTCAAAAGTGAAGTTTTTGTTGTTTTGTGGTTTTTTTTGAGTGGGAGGGGTGGGAAGCATAGCACTTGGTACATATAAAGAGATGAAGGTGATGTATAGTTAACCCCTTTGAGTGCAGTTCTCAGGTTATCTCTTAACTCTTTCCCTTTAGTGGATGTAGATGATGTGGTCGCATCCCCGGCCAGACCTGACTGCCATGTGAGGCCAGGAACCTACAGCACCTACATCAAAGCCATGGGAGGTGTGGCTGTCTTCATCTTTCTCCTCATCAGTTTTGTGGTCAGCATCGTTATACAGTCTCTCACCACTGGTTACCTGGCATATTGGCTCAATCAGGGTTCAGGACATGTGGTAGGTTATGGGTGATGGTTTGAGTGTGTGAGGGGGGAGCATAACAGTTTATTTTATTAATGTTTATGAGAAGTGTTTTAAGTGTCCTGATATTCATCATTATTGTTATCGTCATCAGCAGCAACAGAATTATTCTCTTCCTCCTTTCTTCCTCTTTCATTTTAATTTCCTCCTCACTTCCTCCTTCTCTTTCTCACCTCCTCCTCTTCCATGCCCACTTCCTCCTCTTCCACTTCTGTCTCCTCTTCCTCTCTCTCACTTCTTCTTCTTTCTTTCCCATCTCCTCATCCACCTCTTCCACTTCCACCTCTTCCACCTCCACCTTTTCACGTTCTTCACCTTCACCTTTATCTCCTCCTTCTCTTCTTCCCCTTCCATCTTCCTTTTCTTCTTCCACCTACACCTCCTTCTTCCTCCCCTTATATGTATTATACCAAAAACATATACATGTAAAGATACTGAACACCATTGGGGTGTATCAAGACAATAGACAGGCTCACACTTACAGTGGTGGTGATGGTTGTGGTGATAACTATAATCATGACAATGATAATGCGATGGTGGTGTGGGGAAAGGAGGATATTGCAGTACTGGTTATTTTCTAATGATGTTCAGTATAAAGTATGTGTAGATCAGAAAAGCTTCCTCACCAAGCTGATTAATGAGTGACATCAGCAGTTTTCACATGTGTATGTAACCTTACCACTCAATAAAACTGCATTTTTCTTAAATATTGAACGCAGATAAATTTCATAATATTATTATGAGGCTACTAACCAGATTTCAGTCCTTTTCACAGGTGCTGAAGAGCAGATATTGTCTCTTGTTTTATCTGTTGCATGTGTGAAATTCATATTCATGATAAGTTATATTCAAAACACAGTAAAAGATTATTTTCTTCTCTTTGTCACAGAATTCATCAGACACTTGGAACAGCAGTGTATACTATCAGTACAACAACGAAACAGTAACAGACAGTGTCTTGGACAATCCTCATATCAACATGTATGCCCTTGTCTACGGCATGTTCCTTCTTGCCATGCTTATTATCCTTGTATCAAGGTCATTTATCTTTGTCAAGGTCAGTTCAATGTCAGGTTGTCTGAAAGTAGTTTCTCTATAACTAGAAGATGGAGAGTCCTGTCTCATTGTTATATGGCTTTGTTGAGGTCTGTGCAATGCCAGATTGTTCAAGGTCATTCATCATCATCAAAGTTAATTATTTGAAGTAAAGTTTTGTTTTGCATTCCTTTTCTTTCAAACTGTTAGTTCTGAAGCTGATTCAAGCAACAATTTATCAGTGTGACCAGACAGCATGGCTTTGGGGCAATAACCTTGTACATGTATCAGCATCCATTATATTTTGTAGTATTCAGAATTATTACATTGAGGGGATGACAAATTGCCTTTGGTTTTAATTATCATGTTGGGAGAAAGTTCCACCACTGCTGTAGTGGTATGTACACATCAGACTTAAGTATCCACAGGTTTTCAAGTTTTCGAACCCCAGGTTTTTCTTCTGTGAAAGCTAAAGTGGTTTCCATTACTGTATTAGCCTGATGTTTGTTAAGCGGATATTGATATCTCCCTTCTGAACTCCGTGCAGATCCTCCTGCGGGCATCCACATATTTACACAAAAACCTGACAGAGAGGACTCTGAAGAGCCCAATGAAGTTCTTTGATGTCACACCCATTGGAATAATACTCAACCGCTTCTCAGCAGACTTTGATGAAAGTAAGTTGTTCAGTACAATTTGCTGTCATCTGGAGAAAGTTGGTGGATTTTTTCAAAAGAGTAATATATAGATGTACAAGGCATACCAGGCATTGTGGAAACTTGATCAGTTGTTTCATTATTAACATGAAAAAAAAAATGCGGAATTTAAGGCTTTTCTTCAGAGAACCATCAAACAGTCTTGTCTTTATGTTAGAGGTGCTGTTATTTATAAATTTTTTGTGTTCAGCTAAATATAATACATTCGTTAGCAGCCCAGCCCTTCAGCTTTAAATCTGATGTCGTCATAGCTATTAACGAAAACCCTGTCATATATTACAGGTAGAAGTTTTATTTTTTTATTTTACAAACTTCTTTTAGTAAATGGCTGGAATTTTTTATTCTCTCTTCCAGTTTTCATATTATGATCTTGTATCTTTTCATGCAAAGGTATTGTAAAAAGCATTTTTTCTATGAAATTTTGCCTTGTTTAAGAAATTTGGGAGATCAGAAGGAATCTGTGGTGGTTGTTCATGGTGCATTGCTAAAATTGATGCTTTTATCTTGCCTCCTTTTTTTCAGTTGATGTTCGCTTGCCATCCAATTGCGAACTCTTCCTCCAGAATGTGTTCCTTGTGTTATCCGCCCTTGTTTTTATCTCCGTCGTCTTCCCCTGGGACCTCCTGGCCATTCTGCCACTTATGGTCATCTTTGGTATCCTGGCTCATATGTTCGCCCCCATCTTGCAGCAGCTCAAGTTCATTGACAACATTACCAAGTCTCCATACCTCAGTCACTTGGCGGCGTCCGTGGAGGGCATTGCAACCATCAGTTCCTTTAATCAGGGACAGAGGTTTTATATTCAGTAAGTTTGTGATGGCAGTGGCTGTTATAAAGGATTGGTGGTGGGAGGGGCTGTGGAGGAGGATGGGTTGTGACGTGTGGTTTTATGTGAGCATGTAAAATGTACTAACTACCCCTAGATAAGATTGTAAAGCAATCATTAAACCATGTTTCATTTCTTGGGATCGGAACAGGACTTTGTTCATTAGTGTTTACTGCACATGACATGGTACAAGGAGCATATATCCAGCAAATACATTTGTGTTATGCAGGTGTGAGATATCTAGCATTATGATTACATACATGATAATTTTGGCTGTATGTGTGTTACACTTTGTGTCTGTGTCCTCCTCCTTCTCCATGGTTGCTTGTACCTTTTACTTCTTCTCATGCATCTTTCATTCCTGCTCCTCCGACATCTGTTTCTTTCCTGCACTTACCATATTCCTCATTTCTCATCCCAAGATCCCCTTCTTTCTCCTTCTCCATTGATCCTCCAACTTCCATTCTTCCTCACTTCTCTTTCTGTGTGTCTGGTTCTTTCTTCCTTGTTAAAATGTGCATGACAAAATGTATCACTCTGCCTTATGTGGAGCCTT
The DNA here is from genome assembly GCA_033807755.1 of Ellobium chinense. Taxonomy (NCBI): domain Eukaryota; kingdom Metazoa; phylum Mollusca; class Gastropoda; order Ellobiida; family Ellobiidae; genus Ellobium; species Ellobium chinense. The sequence continues at coordinate 327,561 of JAWQUT010000357.1, read as the reverse complement.
TACATTCAGACATGCCTAACACTATTTTCATCATGTGGACGCATTTGATTGGTTAAACCCCTTATGGAGAAATACACAGATGTCAGTGATTCAGATCTGGACTCATGTCTAATTGTTTTGTTATTCTGGATATTCACTACAACTTGGGATAAAATTTTGTTTTACCTTCATTCACTGCCCGATATAAAAAACGTTCAACTCTTCAGATATTAACTTTTTCATTTGGGATTTCAGGTTCTGTGACATGCTGAATAAAAACAGTGTCCCATTTTTCCTGTTTTATGCAGCCAATCGTTGGCTGGCCGTGTTCCTTGACTGCATGACGATCATCGTCACTGGAATAACTGGCTTCCTCATTGTGTTCACACTCACTTCAGAGAACAGCTCCCAGGCGGGGCTTGCACTTTCTTTTGCCATACAGGTAGGCGGAGGAGTACAGCAACTGCTAATTCACCATGACAGTAACTTGAAGTATAAAATTTTCTTAACTTTATTTGAAATTGTATCCTTGTGAATCTCTAACTGGCACAGAAGAAGATGTATAACATTAGTAATGTGGGAGGTGTTCACACTGAATAGCAATTCTGATCTGTTGCTTCCTTGGGGGAGAAGGGATACACCTGCCCCTGATCAGGCAGCTGAATTGATCACTGGGAGATTGGATGGATTCTCAAGCAAGGTGTTATAGACTTTAATACTTGACTATTAATAGCTGTGCTTTTGTACATCTCATTTTATACATACATTTTATATCCTCCCATCAGATAACTAGTCTTGTACAATACACTCTGCGACTCTCAATGGAAACAGTCTCCAGGTTTTCTTCTGTGCAAAGGATCCAAGATTATGTTGAGGTTGGTCTTTTCATCAGCATACATAAACATATACATTAAGATGTTTTCATAAGCGTCTTCCTTGTTTCCATTCATCATTATCATCATCAACATAATCATAAATCAGTTTCATAACTCAACTTAAAGGTAGAAACCTTCACTTAATTCATAAAATAAAATTTAATAATTGCCATTATTAGTACAGGCTATTATTGCAAAGTATTGACAGGGTCTGTTCAGGGAACATGACATTAATTTAATGATATATGAGAGACAATCAAGAATGGACAAACTTCACATGGTAGTGTTAGGGGGTAATAGTGTGCTGGGCAGTTATAAAATGAACAATCAACATTTTTCAGTCCTTCAAAAATAGAAATACAATTGCAAAAATATTTTCAAAGAAAAGAAATTTGAACATTACCTCAAGGATGAAATTATGAAAAGCTTTTCATCATCATTGTTTTTGTCCCTCTTATCATGGAATTATTTACATACCATTTTCAGTCACATTATTTGCCATTTGGAAGGACAGTTGTCACATGTTTTTTTCTCTCCAGACCCTGCATCTTGAAGGAGAGGTGATCAACAACCCACAAGACCCTCCACCCAGCTGGCCCAAAGAAGGCGCCATCAAATTCAAGCAGTACAAGATGAGGTACAATGAGATGCAGTCCCCAGTCATCAAGGGGATCAGCCTTAACATCCAGCCCAGAGAAAAGATTGGCATTGTCGGCAACTCTGGCTCAGGTAAGATGTCTAAAGAAACTGTGAAGGCTGTGCTGGATCCTGACTTATTTTCCCCTTGAGAAACTTGCACTCTTTTTATCCCTTTTCTGTTCACATTCACTATGCTTGGCCTCTGTTAGAAGACACTCACAATTGTCATGAGTGGCCGGGCCTGCCCTGAATACATCTTTTTCTTTGTGGCATCCTACATGCATTCAGTGTTAACTTTAAGATACTTCTTTTCCTTCTTGATATTTCACTCTGCAGACCAGTTCAACAAAACTCCCGAGCTAGAGATACTAGTGGCTTTCAGAGGAAGAATATTACTAGCCATGGAAACCAATATTATTTTGAAAGTCTGATGTGCAGTCCTATTATTTATTTCTAACTTTATTTCCCATAGGAAAGTCATCCTTGGGAGTTGGGTTGTTCCGGTTATGTGAAGCCGCCTCTGGTACCATTCTAATTGATGACATCAATATTCGGGACGTTCCGCTGGATGTCCTGAGGTCAAGACTGTCCATCCTGGTCCAGGACCCTGTCCTCTTCACTGGCACAATCAGGTTTGTAGATCACTATCTCTGCCTCATGTAGATAATGGTCTTTCCAGAGTCCAGGATAAAAGCTGGGTATGGTTGGGGGTCAATGACTGGAGTCAGTTTAAAGATAGACTAAAGCAAATAAAGCAAACGTTGGTGTCGAGATGAAAACAATAGCTAGTGTTTATTATGTTATTCTAGTTCAGCCACAGTGAATATTCATGTTCTGAAACATTTTTCTTGATAAGAATAACATCTCTCTAAGCATTTTGTAACTGAGCCTGACAGTAAAATATTTTAATCCATCTATGAAAATGATGTTTCAGCTGCATTTGAGTCCGATTTCTCATTCTGTTTTAATTTTTATTAATAGGATAAGAGAAGATCAACTTTATTCATTCACTTGGATGAATTCTGCCATATTGATATTAATTAATTTGATTTTTCTTGTTGATCTACAAGTACAAATAGAACAGTCTAGTAATAAGCAACCGTTGTCTAAAGTGATGGACTAGAAAAGGGCTTGCTTTTTCATCATGCAGGTATAACTTGGATCCCTCCGGCGTTATTACTTCAGATGATATTTTCTGGCAGGCCCTGGACAAATGTCACATTAAAACTGAGGTGAGGTCATAGTTGGCTGTACCTTCTTTCTTTTCTTAAAATCTCTTTCTCAGTTGTTCTGATAATTATTAAGTAAGTGAACATCTTCCACCACATAACTTATCAGTCAAGAATCATTGCCATCTTCTATTCAAGCTGCATTGTGATAGAAGATATCATTCTACCTCACTGGCTAAAATTTCTCTGCAAGTGAAAGTATACTAACAATAGATACTTTGCAAATCAGTGGCGTATAATGGCTGTAAATGCTTTTGTTTTACCTCCAAAGATCAAGAGTTGCATAAAATTAGGTATGCTTGGATTTTCTTTTGTAAGTGATTATGTCCCTTTCATCTATCCCATTGTTCATCTTACTCTGATATCATTTATGTGCTCACCCTCAGATCCAGTCATTAGAACATGGCCTTGACACGATGGTGGATGAGAATGGACGAAATTTCTCCATGGGAGAGAGACAGTTGTTGTGTCTTGCAAGGACACTTTTAAGGAATTCAAAGGTAAGAATGAGAACAATGGCAACAGAATCACTGAGATATCAGGATTGAGAACTACGCATTTTGGCAAACTATTTAGCTGACAGCAATAGTCACATGGTATGGGAAGTCATTTAATTCTGGATTAATCGTGCATTTTAAACTAAGTGTGGTTGGCACATTCACCCGAAACAGTTGACGTTAAGATAACGGTACTGAATTTGTCAAGATGACCAGCAATAGGGAAGAAAAGTTATTATGCATTTGACTGTTATCCTGTCTAAGAGGGGGAGGGGGGTTGCAAAAAAAGGTTCATAATAAATTTGGTTACCCATCAGTTAAGAGTGCAAAAAATATATGTTCACAGTTTTAACTCTGATTTCAATCCAGCTATAAAGAAGAGCTTTAAAACGAAGTTTAAATACTTTCTGTATCTGTAGCTTTTTCGAAGAGTCTTTTACAGTGGATTCACTGATGCCATTCTTCAGAAAATTCTCTGAAATCAGAGAAGGTCATCATTTCGTTTTTGATTTGATATTGTTTTGGTATGGCTTGAAGCTTGTTATTTACTGACCAGAACAGGACTGAACCAAACCAATATTGTCTTTCAGATTTTGGTGCTAGATGAAGCCACTGCATCCGTGGACACTACGACTGAAGCCTTGGTACAACAGACAATTAAGGAGTGTTTCCGGAACTGCACCGTGTTGATGATAGCACACAGGATAAACACAGTGTGGGACTGTGACAAGGTGCTTGTCATGGAGGGAGGCAAGGTGGGTTGTTGTTGTTGTTCCCATTGTTGTTGTTGTTGTTGCTGCTCATGCTGCTGTTGCTGTTGAAGATGGTTGGGGTGATGGTGAGATGATGATAATGCTTGGCAAGGTATTGGTGATGGGGGAGAGGCAGAGTAAGTTGGTGATGTTGTTGTTGTTGTGATGTTGATTTAGGTGGTGGTGGTGGCAGTCAGGTGGTGATAGTAGTATCTTACTGTGATAAGGTGCTGGTGATGGAGGGAGAGGCAAAAAATGTTGATGGTGTTATTATTGTTGTTATCATAGGTGTTGATATAGATATTGTTTTTAATTGTGTGGTACATTGCAGATATCATTGATACATGTTGCCTTATAATAATGAATATTTTTGTTGTTGCAGCTGCTTTTGTGTAATAAATGATGGCTTTGGTGACAATGATAATAGTGATGGTGGTGGCAACTGATACATAGACAATAATGATGATGATGATGGTAATAATGGTGATAATGACCGTGATCAGATGACATCAAGAGCATCTCAACATGATAAATGAGTTATTGTTATATGTGTCTACCTTATGTCCTAACCAGGCTGTTGAGTTCAACAATCCCACTGACCTCCTGCAAAAATCCTTCTCACGTTTCAAGTCCATGTTTGAGATGATGAAGTCCGCACCGAGGGGTGCCTCCATCAACGAGGACCCCTTACCAGTAGAGAGACCCACCACCCTCAGGATGTCCACGTCCCCTCGTCTCCCCTCTTCCCCTCGCTTACGTTCCCCCACTCAGCACACACCCTCCACCTCCCCATTAGGAGATTTGTCACCACTACGAGATTCAGCCATTTTTGATGATGAAGCCATGCTGTGAAATGAATCTGATTTTCTAGTGAAATATATGACTCACAAAAAGTAAATGGTCACTGGATAATTTCAAATGTATTACTCACATTGAGAAATATACCTTTTACTTTCAATCATCCCTTAAACATAATTTTAGAGAAAGCAATCCACTCTGCACAGATAAAGCATAAAATTTTATGGATACAGCCATGTTTTCAAAACTCATATGGATATTCATGAAAGTGTAAGAATGTCAAAACTGTAGTCCAAACAACAGTGTTAATGGAAGGGACTGTCTTCTCAGGGGGTCTCAAGGGAGAACTCATCATTGCTGTTTATTGTTATCCTTTCCCATTGTGGTTCTTTTGAAAACGGGATAAAATAAAGAATCTTTAGTGAAGGTGTTCTTGACTTCTTGTGAGTAATTTAATTCATTATGTTAGGCATGGGCGGAACGAGAAAATGTATGGACTGAGCGAGATTTTGTAAGATAATGACATTTATGAAATTGTATTCATGTATTGTATTCTGAGAAAGGACTGTGATTCAGCTATTTTTGATGATACTGCCATGTTATGGAAAATATGGACTGAATCTGGTTATTTTATGTTGGTAATTTCATGTGAAATAAATCTGATCTTTATGTGCTATGAAACAGTTCATACACGTTAAAAATCAACAGAGATATAGCTTTTCTTCTCTTTTAATAATGCCATTCTATGTTAGAATTGATGTTTCATGTTCATTCATTTCATGAAGTTGTTTAATATGCTGTGACTGTGAGATTTAATATTGTCATGTTGATAATGTAAAACTTGTTGCGTTGATTGATAGATTCAAGCAAATATTGAATACACACTGCAGACCATGTAAGTTGCATTACTCATTGACAAAATAATACATCTAAATTGTCACATTAGTATGCATTGTGACATATACTCTGATTAAAATGACAAATTCCATAGCTGTTTTAAGTTTTGTTTTCAGTACACTCAGTATGTTCACTTACTGGTTAAAGAACTTGGTTCCCCTTTACATCTTTAGACTTGTTATCATTAGCCAACTTGGAAATCTGTCATACATTTGTTAAAGTGAACTGCTGAAACAATAATAACCTCGACAAGCATGGGCACCGTGCAGCCAGTAAGAGAGGACTATTTACCATTTAGTCATATTATAGAAATATTAGTTATAATAAATATGTCAGGATATACTGTATAAATTAATTATATTATAGGATTTAGTCCCGTAATGCAACTTACATGGCCACCAGTGTATTTTATGAAAGTTTTAGACATGCAAGCAGAGAGTTTGAATACAGGGAGAAATACGTTCTACTATGACATTTCAGAATCTGTTTTTGTTTTCTCTTTGCATTGTTTTGAGTTTTGGGATATGTCTATGAATGGATGCTGTGAACAAATCAAAACAACACAATAAACGGTGAGATTGTGTTGGAAATATGAAAATTGATGTGGTGTTTTTGTGAGTTTTTGCAAAGAATGTGCCTATTTACCTAGTTACTTAGCCTGCTGACAAAGTGGTTGAACTGAATTACACATTCAGTTCATCAACCTTGGCCTTTTGCGGGGAGCTTAACAAGAGAGAATCTTCAAAAGAGAAAGTAAGGAGGGGTTTCACAGTTTCCCCAAAAACTGGTGAACATGGCTTTAGTTTGCTTTTAAATGGAGTGGCTATATTAATACAGTATGACAAGTTTGTTACTTAAATCTGTTTATCTGTTCCTGTCCAGTTACACATTTTATTGTGGGTGATTGGCAGTGTGCTGAGTATTTTTAATTTGCATAGTGGAAAAGTGTTTCTTTTTCATAGTCTATGTTAAGATCAGTTTCCCAAAAACTGGAATAGAATGATGTCATATGCGCCCATGGAGGTGATAATGAATCTGGGAAATCTGTATAACACTATTTTGTTCATGCTGAGAGAGAGTGAGAGAACAGCATTCATCTAGGTTCTGTTCTGGGTGGGCAGGCAAGTCTGCCATCTTGCAAGTAGCATGAAAACTGTTCTTTTCTCAGATCATATGGGAAAAATCATATGGATCCCAAATGCTGTTTTCAGGGGTGATAAGATGCCCCAGTTTTTTTCATTTATCAGTGTAAGACAAAATGAATGACTGGTAAACTCCCATTTAAAATTTACTGTAAACTGGAAAACTATTTAAAGAGCATGATACAGTAAACCTTCAAAATTAAAAGGAATAATGACAAACTAATATCAGTGCAGGAATCAGGTGGGTTACTTGTGTGACCTCATGCGGGTGTTGCTAAGTGCAAAAAAAAACCAAAAAACCAACGAATCAGCTGCACAATAACAATTGTCAGTCTGTTTGGTATGGATGTGCCCTTCTTTGCTTTAACTAGTAAAATACTTCTACTTAATAGTAATTTTAAAGGAGCATGAAAAAGTTGCAATTAAGCAGAGGTTATGATTACATGAAGCATTTTCATGCTTTGTATATCAGGTCTATTCAGAGATTGTGATTTTGTGGAATCAAAGATCATGAAATGATAACATGCTATATAAATATGAATGCAGTTGATAAAATCTCCATCCCTTTTTAATCATTGGAACTACGCTTGTTATATTGTTGCAAGTTTGTACATAATATTGTCATTATTATGATCCAATTTTATTGTTGAATCTGTCTGAGTGATTTAAAAGAAAAATAAATAATGGATATTATTTTCTATGGCATTTCTTATGATCAGTATGATTTGTCCATGTCCGGCATTTGTTGGGAAAAAGTGAAGATGAGAGCCAGAGATCAGAGAAGTGTTCAAAATGAAGTTGGTGAACTGTATCCTCAAGTCCCCTGAAATTTTGTACAGAAAGAGGTAAGACAGAAAATTATAGGATACTGCAGAAAGGAAGAGAAAGTCTGGAAAAAAGAAAGAAATGGGAGAACAAAAAAAAAGTGGGGATCAAGTACAGCTGTCGTTAAAGGCCAACCCTTAGTCCACAACTTTCCTAATAATCTGCAGGGAAGCCCTTGGTAAGATCTCATTATATTCTGCCCATCTCTGTATAAACATGTCTTCACCTATCAACTTTCCCTGGCACAAAACCATAGTTAGTTTGTTGATACTGAATGCTTTTCTAATGGCCTGAAATTCTTAATAAGGCTAGGCATCATAATAGTCTAGAACTTCACAAACATTTCGAACAAGCAGTCCAAAAGTTCAAATCTGTGATACCTTTAAGGTCTCGGGTAACATTTGATAAAAGAAAGAACTTGGGACTGAAGTCATTACAGTTTTTGAATAAGCCACATGAAATTCAGGGTTGGCAAATTCTACTAAGCCTTTTTTTAATTCATCCATCCATCAGTTCAGTGAACTGGTAACAACACCCATTCTTCAAATGAACTTGCTGAGCCTGAACAGCAAATAAATTGATGCACAGCATAGGCCTACTGATGAAAGAAAAGTGTGGTGCACTTTTCACCCAGAACTCTGTTCAAGGGAAGCAACCCAACTTTTGTGACAGCAAATTCAAAAGAACAACTCAAGAACAGCTAGATTTTAGAATTACAAAGCCTCCAAAAATAAACAGACTCAAGCAGCCATGCAACTTGGCATTGGTGAAAATGGTGGCATGTAAGAATTAATGGGTATAAAAGGCTTTGGAATGAAATTTATGGATGTTGCATGATAGTATGATACAGCATATAGTTGAACCTGATCTGATGATTGACCACCTGTATGTTGTGACTAGGATTTAGGGACAATCATTCATAACTTTATATTTGACCACCATATCAGGACCGTCTGTCAGATGTTGCCGCAGAATGCCTTACTCCTGTTCTAAATAGTATAAAACATACGGAAAACACTGTATATGGTATCAGTCAGTGGGCTAGCCCAAAACCCAGAAAGGGCTGTTCAGGAGTTTTGCAATGGATAAATTGATTATTGTTGTAGCTTGAATATACGATTTTTTAAATTTTATAAGTGAAACATGGCAGTGGCCATAGCCTGTGACTTACCCATTATAATTTAAAGGGACAGGGGGAGATATTTACTTGACAGTTTATAAAATTCTCTTCATTTCTTCAAAAACCTCACAACGTTTACATTTTCCTTCTACCTAACCAATGTTGAGAAAATACTGTTGGAATAATAGGATTCTCACCCTCTGTACAGTGTGTGATACTGCAAAGCAAACGAAGCTGGCAGATAATTGGAGCAGACTTATTTGCAAACTCGCAGGACCAATTATCTGCTAGCATGTCTCATCACACTGCACGATAATGGCGGCAAGCACAGGGTGAAAATCCTGACATTCTGGCCGTGTTTTCTCAGAAATTGTCAGGCAAAAAATAAAATATAGATCTATGTGGTTTAAATCTTATGAACAAAAAATAGAGTGAACTTGTTAGGCTGTAAAGCAAATAACTAACTCTCCCTTTTGAAAACCAGGAGAGAAAGATTTTCATTAGAAAAAGAACAAACCCTGTGCAAGTGGTCCATCTATCTAAGATGACAGCTTTTCTAATGAATGAATGATAAGTGTCACTGACAGATTCCACTGCACTGTCCTCTTTCACTGATTACTCTGCATACTGTGTATGTATGCGTAAAGAACAACAGACAGTGAGATTTTGAGATTTTCATAAACACAGGAACACTATTCTCACTTAAGACTTTTTAATGTGGGCATTCAGACACAATGTAATTTTTTTTTTTGTTCAGTTTCTATAAGAAAATTAAATCACTGGGGCTAAAAAATGTAGAGGACCAAACAAAGGAAAAAAAATGGCAACAAAAGAAAATCAATCTTACAGAGTATAAAAATAATGCATTAAATTATGTAAACTATGTGCATACTGGATGTAAATGTGCGTGTACACTTTATGATAATACAGCAGATTAACAAATGTACAAAATGTGTATACAGTGCATATATCTAGGACTCAGCATTCATGCTCTCTTTCTTTCCCTTTCTTTGTCCTTCTATGTTGTTGTGTCTGTATCAGTCTTGTCTTGCCAAATGCCTACTGCAGAAACAATCGTTTTTATGAGGATCTATATTTATTTGTAAATTTAACAAATTGAGCTTGACTTGCGAAAAATACTTCCTTTCTAAATAAACTTCCATTAAAAATTTTTCAAAGATCAGATCCTCATGGAGAGAAAAACCACCACTTTTACTGTTGCTGTCTTTCTGCCACTCTCATACATACTCAGTTCCTCTCTTGTAATAGCAATACATATAGCGCTTTCATTATCCTGGACATTCTATTTCTTCCCCATTACAACAGGGGTCCCCAGCCTATCTTAGTAAGTGTACCACTTGGTATCTCATGAACAGAAAGACCAGTTGGTAACTTGCAACTTTGTTCATACAGTACACTTGTCGTACATCCCTTGGAATCTGCAAGAAGACTGGGGACCCCTGTTTTATAACCTACTTATATATATCAATGACTGGGTGATAAAATCTTGCATGTTACAAATTGATGCAAAACACTCTTTTGCTTTTGTAAGAAATATTATGACTTCTTACATCTCATGACCACATTAGTCAAATGACTTACCAAGTCCAAGCAGCAAAGAAAATGATCATGGAAGACAGCATCATTACTTAATTACCAATTCCTAAAAAAATGACTTCTTAAAAGATTTTACTGTAAACTCTCTCATGTACGCTGATTAACTGTGAAGGACTTTTCACCACCCAAGACATGATATATTATATCATAGTGTCCTGCAAAAAAGTGACATTATGTTACAAAACTGCATTTACCAGAGATGCGTCATTTTTCAAAAAGTAAGCAGCAATCCTACATCCTTATACAACATAACAATCTACATGAAAAGTGCCAAAGCATTATAACTATACAAAGACATCACTGAAATTTATGGCAGATGGCAACTTAAGGAACATTTAAATGATCAATGAACACCTTATATGTCCCAATCATCCAGCAGTATCACACTTAGAAATTGCAAGCCTAACAAATATTCCATTTGTCCTCTTGTACCTTCTTTTCTCTCTGTTTTGCGACTATTAATCTTTTCACATCGCACTGGGCATGACTTTCTGAACACTCTTACTCTACAGTGTCCTTTCCCATTTTAGTTCAGAATCTGAAAATAGCTGTTAAACATAATAACTAATCTTCTGACAATAGTGAAAATGGACAAGCAACACACCACAAGCCACATGTGAAAAGATTACAGAGTTCCTTAGTATTCTTCTCCTTGTCTTTTCTAAGACAGACTTAATGGTTTCCAATCTGTACAAATGGCAACAACAAAAAAACAGTAGTCTTTTCTGATTTTATGCACCCCCCAGCCTGCCTCCACTGATCACAATCTCCTTTCTACTTCTTGTTCATTACTTCCTCTCTCCCTGAATGCTTACCAATCCCACCACAGATTTTGCTGGGTTTTTTTTTTTTTTCTAAATCTACCCATGCAGCTATGCACATCATAATGCTAAATCCTAGGTTTCCTAAGCTGTGGAGCTATTCATGTTGTCTACTAACTCATTATAAGTGGCCAGGAGACAATACATTCTCACCATCATAATTAAGCCAATATTTTACCAGTTAGCACAACAGAGAATAAAACATGACAAAATGCTTTAAACGCATCTTACTGCGGCAACATTGTATCATACAAGCACCACCAGATACACATTCACACGTTCATTATATTTCATAACATATTCCTATACACTAAACAATGCATTTAAATAAACAAAAAACAAAAATAAGGTTGTGGTTTTGAAATGACATATTTACAATTGTGCATTGCTGTTTTTCACCTAAAAAAAATTATCTACAAACGAACAAACAAAACTCTGTAATTACCAAACTCACTAATACTTAACATCTTCCTTCCATCCTTCCTTTTCCCTTTGTGTTTATTCTGTTTTGTTCCTGAGACTGATTTCTTTTTGGGTTAGAAATATAGAATTCTAAAACTGCAATTCTAAAATCAACTGGCACATCATCCTTTTCAAACAAATTGTCCTTGCAGATGCGTAACCTCACCATATAAATGATGTTAAGAGATGAAGTGGACTGTGTAGAGTGATATTAACATTATAGAGACTCAGTTCCTTGTAAACGTATGTTCTTAAGAGTAAGGGTTTGCACATGAATACTGATACTGTAAGCAAAATTAGCTTAAGAGTTTGGACAAAATGATTCTTAAACCTGTATATGACCTAATTTGTGACATATGACCATATCGTCACTGTGTTACAAAATGGCCTAACTCAGATGCAGGCTAGTTTTAAATAAAGTTACAATATTATCTGTCAATTCAAGGCCCATGTTGAGAATATTGAAAAAATTAAAATTTGCCAATATTTTCCTGCCAAAATTGCAGTGGCAAAGATACACACTGACTCTTTTTTGCTTTGTCATAAAAATATTTCACCCAGTGTTTAAAATTACTTGCACCATATTCGTAACACAGTGACAGTACATGCCAAATGTACAAAAGCATTCAACAGTATTAGAAAGCAATTTTCAGTCTCCATTTTATGGCAACAGAGCAAAACATGTTTCAGTTCTTTTCTGAAAATATACTACACATCCCTCACTCATACATACACATAAAGTATTTACACTCTCATAGTCATGCATGTATGGCAGTGATTGTCACTCAGTAAATTTTTGCTGCATACCAACAAATATTTCTATTCATAAGAAACAGAACTGAAACCCTTTGGTTTCAACCAGGGAGGTTTCATTTCAAGCTAATGTGTTTTGACATATCAGACACTTTACATAGCTTAGTTCCATATTTTAATCTTCCTGAGCCATCAATATTCAAACTGGGCCTAATGTGGAAGGTGTAGAAACTCAATTTCATCAGTTTAAGCTGTTTGTAACTTTCTATAATTCTTTATCTTGATGTAAAATAAAACAGCCTAAGACAGTCTTAACAAGGAATTTCAACTGATGCAGTGAACTTCTTAATATATATGACACTGTTTTAACATTTTCACAAGAGATGGGAAAGAAACGTTACACATCATTATTTTTTGCATTGGCTTCAGATGCTGCTGTTGATAATGATGTTGGTGATGATGATGATGATTTTAATAATGACTATGCCATTTCATTAATGGCATAATGACGACAGAGATGATAAAGTTTAATGACAATGCTGAGGAAATGAAGTTTTCAGCTCTGGACATGAAGAAACACCATCAAATATCAGCTAACATTAAATTATAAAAATAAGCATCAATAAATACAAGGAAGAAAACTAGAGTTTAATGCATCAATGTACCTATATATTAATTCTGACCAGTAGTATCTCCCACTAGACCTAAGGTGAAATGTCCTACACCATAAAACAAAGCCCATTTATTGCAAGGTGTGTTGATGTTTCAATATTTGGATCTGAAACCATTTCAATCTGAACCGAGAAGCACTTTCAAGCTCACTTGAAAAAGAAATTCTACTTCGCAAGAAATCAGACAAAGTCCTGAACTGCTGAATTTTCCAACCTGGCAGTATTCAAAGAATTACCAACTGTTCTTTGCCAAAATATAGTGTGCAGTCAAATAACCACAATTGATACAGTTGGCAATTTCCAAAAACTTCACTCATGACAATTGCCATGTTTTGACAATTCTCACATCTCATGTCAGCAGTTACCACTTTACATGGATCATTCAGAACTTAATCTGACGAACTAATTTTCAGTAAAGTGATACTCCTTTGGTTACTACAATAAAACTTTGAACGGTAAAATATTAAAATTCTCTCAAATATCTCTTGCAACCCATCAGAATGAGGGATAATTGTTTTTCATTACATTAAGCTACTGTTGTAAAATCAAATCCCTAAGTGTGTATTGTCATCAGGTGGAAAAGGTTTCAACCTCCCATTAATTAGGGCCAAGATATAGTCATCTGAGGTGGCAAGGTGTTATGTCATGCAACGTAAAAAATCAGAGAAAATCGCTAATGAAGAATAAGTTTATACTACAGTATAACGGCTTTCTAATCCCCTGCACAAAATATCCAATTTATTCACAAGTACTAATCCTTCCACCATGAAATCAGTATTATGTACAGAAATGATTTTACTTTCCATTTTTCAAGCAATTAAAAATGTGACAATCAGATGGTCCCAATCACCTTTAGAACCTGCTATTTCAGTTCTTACACAAGCCTCATTTTGACTGGCTGCAAGACATATGGAAATTGCCTTCCTGAATGCAAGCACAAAACAATTTAAAATGGAACAAATTAATTATTTTGGCTCAGAATCAACTGCAGAAAGCGAGAGTGGAGACTAAATTAAAGGCATGGTGCATTTTATTTTTATTCTCCATAGTGAGAATAAAAAGAGAGAGTGTCAGAATTACAAGTAAATAAAAAATAAAGTATAAAAACTACGATGCAATGATGGATGCATAATGAGAGTGAAGGTGGGGGGAGGAGATAGAGGAGCTACTGAAAATAATATTAGATTATTGTCAAAATGACTAAAACTTGAGTCTGATTCTGTCTAGTAATTTTTGCATCATGATTTCTCACCTCCGAAAATGTTTTAGCTCTGATCCAGAGGTAAAATTAAAGCACCATAATTAAGTGCAAACAAAACAAAGGAAAAATACAACAGCTTAAAAACAAAACCTATTAAATGACATGAACAAAAAAACTTGGCAATACTTATTTTCTTGCTTCATATGCCTCTTGCTTATATCCGCAAATGCCATCTTCTTCTCTACATGAAAACATCATCTTTTTGTCTGTTAATTCTTTTAATCATGACTGAAACTCTCCTTGTCTCTTCTGAAATGGTCCTTCATTCTACAGGTACACAACAGGGTCTTTGTATTACAGATAGTCATTAATTGTTTCAGTGCTTCAAATTCAATAAATTTCATTCACTCATTTATTCCTTCAAAATATGTTTATTCTCTATATCTCTCTCTCTCTCTCTCTCTTTCTCTCTCTTTCTCCCACACATATACATTTGATCCTTTCTCTTTTGCCACATTAGTGTATGTACACATTTACAAATGCTTCCACTCCTAATGCCAATCCTTAGTCTATGTCTTCTGTTACCTTTTATAGTCAAGTCTGGATTTCAAACATACCACTGTACATAGCAAATTTATAACAACTCACTAGACACTGATATTTCATTCTGTCATTCTGTAATCTATCAAATGATGATGACTTTTGCTTCTTTCACCATCTCTCAATTACCAGCACTATTACCACAATCTGTTTTGGATTAATGCTCTTTTTTTTTTTTTTTGGAGGGGGGCNGCTTTTTTTTTTTTTTTTTTTGAGACTTACAGGGAAAATGCTTTAGGTAGGGACTCTATCAATTTCCAATGAGATTTTATTGCCTGAAGCATGCTAGCTCTGCATATGAATTCTGAAGCAGCGCTACTAAAGCATCCCTCCTCTCCAAACATCTCTCAAATAAGGATATATCAAAAGCTGGACATTCTGACCACACAGTAATAATAACAGCAACAATCCTAGGACTCTCTAATCCCGGGGCCAACTGACCATTTAGTTACTCAGACACAACTAAGCCGCCAAAACCTTACATCTTGCCAGCAAGAAAATCATGAACATTCATGTTTTAGCCACTAAAACAATGGCCATTCTCCATCTCTAGTTTGAGGGACGTTTCCATAATGTGTTCTCTACTGACTATTTCTACAGCATATTTGAATCATCTGACTGGTAGACTGGGCTCTTTCCACTCAATACAGGCCCATATCTGCTCAGCCTCCATCTAGGGATCCAGTAAAGTGACCTGGTGCTGCGTTTTTCCAGTGGCAATTTGACTGGTGGCTATCCTGTTCTTTCTACAGGAACTGATTCAGTGTCTCGACACACACGCCTTAACCTGTTCTCAGATTTAGCTTGATCACTGACTTGTGAAGTGAAAATATGATCACTTCTGCCCCTTTGGAGAATCACTTTCTCTGCAGTGAATTCTTCCCTGCTGTTTCTTTTCAGAACTTTCCAGACTTTTAGGAACACATCTCGTCAAGTGTCAAGCTAAAATGTTGGCCAATCAACACACAATGCCAGACCAGCAGAGTCCCTGATCATATAAACAGGCATGACTTCCTCTGTTCTGGTCTTGGACCATTTCATGCTATACAGTACATTAGGAAACCCATGTTAAGCTTCTCGGCCCAAGCTATTCAGCTTCTTGAACAAAACACCAACAAAGCCAAGCAAACAAAAGTATCTTTTCTCTTGATCAAGAGGTCTCCTGGTATTCTGTGACTATTTCTCACTCCCAAGTTTTCAGTGACTGTCTTCTCAGGCTTTACAAATGGCTCCTAAAACAGAACACTGTGCACTTGTGGTCCTCAGATGTATCTGCCCAATGCCATGTAGAAGTTTTGCAGGTATGAGAGAAGCTGAGGGAACTTGGGTCTCTCATCAGGGGACAGAGCCCAACAGCAAGCCATGAGGGAGAATCTGTGGTGGAAATTAAGAGTATGTTATACATACAATGAAAGATGGATACCCATGAGGAACATTTTATGACATACTTTCTATATTCATCTAAATCTCTTTTCAAAGATTTGTGAAATTTAACTTCCTATACTCGTTGCCCGAGTTGAAAAAAAATAGGGCAGACATGAATTTAACCAAACTCCTGGAATAAAATAACAAAATAGGAATTTATAGGGAAACAGTATTAATGAATCGCATGACTTCTGAATCATACTAGTCAGTCCTCTACGGCTTGTTCCCTATGCTGTTGGACTGTTATGACAAGAATGGAAAATGATGGTGAATTCATCATTTAAAAAAAATGACCTGGGCAAATGTGGCATGAATGTAATTTATTGTAATGGTTTTATTGCTCCAAACATCACATACACTAACACCTAACAAAACTTCCTGTATTTAATTATATATAGACCACAAGGTGAACAAACCAAGCCCCTAGAAGCATAGTGAATAAACAACGTACTATACTAATGTGGATATAAACTATACACTTATACATACTTAACAAAATTTGTTTTATGAAATTCAGACTCATGGACCACAAGAAGATGAAGAAAAAGAAGAAGAAGAAAGACAGCAATAACAATGATAACAACAACAACAACAACAACAACAACAACAACAACAACAACAACAACAACAACAAAGTTCAAATCATAAAAGGCTGTTCCTGGCCACAAATGACAGAATTTTTTAAGAAGCATTAAAGGCAGCACAGACAGAAACTTACAATTCATCAGGACAATTATGAGGTTTGGCTATCCTGTAGCCTTCTTGTAGATACGTTGTCATTTCAAATGGATCCACTTCTGCATAAGGTTGCTGGCCCAGAGTCATCATTTCCCACAAGGTGACTCCAAAAGCCCACTGGATGAGAGAAAATGAGAAACAGTGTGAGCCAAAGAGCAGGTGTATATGCAGTTATGTTGTTTTGTCTGCCTATGTATTTACCATGCATACTGATGTTTGCTTACCCATATATTATCATGTTTGAAATCTGAGTTCAAATAAATATAATTGAACTGAACAAAGTCATAGAAGAAAATTGTGTTCAGTCACCTCTGTGCAAAAAGCCTGTAACTAACAACTGTCAAATTTAGCAGAGAAGCATAAAAAAAACTGTTTCATTTCTTAACATATGTCCACACATCTACCAAACTCACTGTTTGCAAATGTGAAACTATTTTGAACAGTCTTTGGATATTAGCACTATGTGCACACATTAAAACCACATGATATTATGACCTCTACCCCCCCCCCCCCCCCCNCCACAACAAAAAAAAAACAACAACAAATCATGGGAGGAAAATGCAAATAGAGGATTTTTGCACTAAGATAATATGTGTATCTCAGTCAAGTTTTCTTGTCACCATTAGTTACCACTATGTTAGTTGCATATCATAATACCTGTGGCTTATCATTTATAAAAACAGAATTGTTGATATTATCAACATTCTTAGATTTCAGCTTAAAACCAGTAGATGACTAACAAAATTGTTTCTTCTGAACATACACAATTTAATGCTTAACAATATGATTTCAAAAACATTCTAAGAATACAGTGATGTATATTTTGTTTTCAAAATTGCTCTGAAAAGAGAGGCTCATTGGACATCCTTTACTCTTTCCTCCCTCACTAGCACCACCACCACGCACAATGTTTTTAAAATGTCCTTCTTTTAACCCAAATTTACAAATAAATTACCGTATCACAGCTGTTGGAGCCATTCCAAAATTCAAAGAAAATCTCATTTCAAACTCTTCTCATTCCCTACTCATCCCTTCTCCTCCCCCCTCAGCCTTCCTCCCCCTCCCCCCCTCCAAAAAAAAAAGGCTAGCAAAAAAATGTTAAATTACAATCCTAAACTTTTTAGCATCAAACAGCTGTTTCTGCTTTTTCTGAACTAAATTTTACCAAAGAATATTCCAGTTATCATGAACCTCCCATCTTCTCTCCTTCCCCTCACAGCAACGAAACATATCAATTTCAAAGCCATCCAAATTCACGTGTCCCTCACCCCTTCCCTTTTCCTACACAGACAACAAAGAGCTTCTGTAGAAAATCTCCCTATCGCATCACCTTCCTATCCCCACTCCCTCATCTTTTTCACAAAATAAAATGGAAAAGAAACCAAAACAAAAAAACTAAGAATAATAATTTTTCCACCTCTAAACTGACCAGTAATAAAAAACTGTAATTAAGTTTTCTAGAACTAAACAGAAAGCCTTAACTAGCAAAGACACTCCCTCCACCCTCCCAAAGAAATTTATGAACCCCTCAAAGCCACTCCTAATTCACTCCCCCTTCTTCCCATCCTCTCCCCCTCACACCATCCCTCCCTCTCCCACCTTTAAAAAAAAAAGAAAATCCAGACACCCTCCACAAAGGTTCTTTAGAAAAGTTCCTTACCACATCACTGGCAGGGGAGAACCTCTTGTGCATCAAAGCCTCAATGGCCATCCATTTTACTGGTCTGTTCTCATTGTCCCCCAAACAGTTGTAGTCCCCTGGGAAAAGGTCCCGGGCTAGAGCGTTATCCGTCACTTTCACCACCAGCTCAGCGCCCACACTGGGGAAATTAAAACCACACCCAAAACTTGACAAATAACGCAGGAAGAAATGATTACTTCTGTCCATTGCAATGTCAAGGGGCATGACTCAGGCTGACGTTTGTCACTGCCCAAATGAGAGGGATCCTTTTTTATGTCCCCTTTTAACATCCTGTAGACTATGCTTTGATGAAAATAAATGAATTATTTCCCCTTTGATGGGAAGGAATGGATTGCTTCCCTGCAAAAAAGCAGATGGATGTGTAATTTATGGGAATTTGATGAGCATAGGACAGATACATATGTCAGGATTTGAGCAAATGATCGCCAATGCTGAGGTTTATTAAATGAATACAGATGGTAGAGTCAGCTCGTGTGCTGATATATTATAAGAATTTCTGCTGCAGTTTTCAAAATAGCTGCAGAATCATTCATCATAATTATTCATGTATTTCAATAACATGATAATGACATTGCAGTGTCACTGCTCAATATTCTTCATGTTTGTTTCTAAAGAAGACAGTATATTTAAACTTTTTCAAGAAACCTCTAAACAGGGATGACCTCTGTGTCAAAATGCAATGCTTGACTGCAACACACACAGACTATCATGATTACTGCTGTTATGTTATATATATTTTGAAACATACATCTGGCTATTATACAGTATAATAATACAATGTGTTGTAATAAAAGTGAGGTCTGTTCATCTTGTGCCCAAGCACTAATTGCTGATGCCGCTTCACAGGTCATTTATTAACTTTTTCAAATCCCTGGGAAGCATCCAGTGCTGCTGCCACTTTACAAGTGCTGAACACCTGAATCTGAACAAAAACTTTCACCGCCTACAGCCAGGTACCCATTTTACAGAAGGGCAGACAGAGTAAAATGTGAATGAAATGTTTTCTCAATGTACTTACAAGAAGGCCATGAAGGGAATCAAACCTTAAACCTATTGATCTTCAGTCCTCAGTCCAAGATTATAATCATCTGGCCATAATCCGGAGAACTATGCAAAACCACTGAACTGGGTAATATTTCAAAGTGTGTGGTTCCTATAATAGGTACTTACATGCAGTTCCTTGTAGCAATGTCTTTGTGGATAAGTTTTTTCCTATGCAGAAACTGCACTCCCCTGATGATCTGAATGGCCATGTAGACTAGCTGCTGAGTGTTAAGAGTCTGGAAAATACAGTGACACATTTATGTTAAATAACATGTAAAGTGACTTCTGATCAAGCCATTTAAAGTTTAGGGAGATAGAATGCCCACCTACTGTAAATAATTGTTTAGCTTTGGTGAGCACTGGCTTTTTCTGAATTTGGTATTTTTTGCAAACCCCATTTTTGTAACTTTTTTTTTTTTTTTTTGGAGTAGTAAAGCAAGAAAAAATATAAAAACTAAGTGAAGAAGAAGTGAAGACATTCAGCTCTCATTTTGAATTTGAAAACGGAATAGATATAACACAAAAAAAAAAAGTAAGAGAAAAGTCTAAGGGAAAGACAGACTGCTGCTAAAAATTGAGAGACGGAAGACAGGAAAGAGAGAAATACGGCAAAATTTTGCAATTTTGAACACACATGACTAGGACCAGAGAACAGATCCTTTCTTTTTTAAACTGCAGCAAAGATAACCAAAGATGGAAAATCAATGCACTTAGGCATCAAACACTCATGACTACAACAGGCTAGTACAACTTACATATCTAGATCCACACTCTGACATCCGGCACTTGAGTAGGAATTTTTTCATGTTGCCTTCTTGCAAGTAAGGATAGACAACCAGAGGCTGCTCAGGGGTCTCTAGACAAGCCCCAATCAGAGCATGGAGGTTAGGGTGGACTATACCCTTTAACAGGACAGACTCTGTCAAAAATACTTGCACCTGGTCTGGCCTGGCTTGATCTGGGGAGGAATAAGAAAGAGGTTTGTATTGCTTCTTGTCACTTTTCCATGAAAAACTCATTTGCTACAGGCTGGCATCAGCAAGACTCTTCTGGACAATTGATTCTCTGAAAGGAATATGTTGTGTCTGTTGACGTTATAGGCTGTATACTTCTGACTTATATGGTACAACACCTTAAGTCAACACAGGCAATTTGAATGTGACCAGCACTGATGTGATAATTAAGTTATGAAACAAAATTCATATTGTGGTTAAAATGTCATATTTTTGCTTTGTTTTACTTGAAATTTACAAATGTAAAAACATATTTCGCCACAGATGTGCATATTTTATTCTTCAAACATCCTAACACTAAGAAATCTTGCCAATACCTTTCTTGTTTACTGCCTCTTTCTGCCTAATTTTTAATACATAACAGCATTATGCCTCATTAGTTCATTTCTTGTGTGTGCCCTCAACAGTTTGTATTTATGAGTGTATGTGAATGTGTATGTGTATGCAAGGAGTGTTGTGAACTTCTTTTATATATTTTTGTAGTGGCAGGCTATTTGTGAACTCCGTGCATTTCAATTAGTGTGTCTTATTGAACCTTCCATAATTATTTTAGAAAGATTTTAAGCATACAATCAATACTGGAGATCAAAGTAGGAAGAAAGATTCTTAAAAACATATAACTTCTATAAAAAAGCATGACAAAGTTAAAGAGAGTAATTGCTTGCTAAGTGTTGTGAACTTCATTCTCTATTTGAAGTGATAAGCAGAGGGACTTTATTTCACAACCTTCAGGCCCCATATGCTCAGTAAGCCTGCATACTTCCTTTGATGCTCTGATCCTCCATCTCTTTATTTCCTAAAGTATATCCATTTTACTAACAGTTTCAAATATGACTGAAATGCAAGACTAGTTAAGGACGTTCATCTTCTCCTCTGATTCATGGACCAGGTTCCTAATTACTTGCACTGCTCATTTGTATTCTTGCCTTTTTCATTGTCCATATAATCATGGCATTCTTTATATTGAGCAACTCATATTACTGTGCACAATGTCGTAACAGCATTGAAAAAAAATTTTTTTTTTCGTATCATCCCTCCGAGAGTTATTCATTTAGCCACATGTTATTATACCATTTAAGAATTCAATTTTGTTTTTGTTTTATGCCTCAAGAGTTTATTTTTTCACCCAGTTTCACTCATGTTTGCTGTATGAGTCACCAACTGGCAGCAGATGATTTTTTTTGGTCAGCAGCGTTGAAACTTCTGTCTCCAAATTTACAAAAAGTGGATTTTTTCACATCCTAATGAGCTGTTCTTTTTTTTTAATTACTGTCCTTGAACACCATTTTTCTTGCATTAAGTGTTGCTCAGCACCGGTGCTAATGAAAAAAACACATACAAAAACACTGTAATGTCTTTGAGATTGTAGTCCAGCTGTTGAGACAGGCCTGACTTTTTGGAATGAGAAAATCACATCTCTTTCTTTCACATAAGTTTTAATTGAAACTACTGTAACTGAAGATCCATGAAATTTGTGAGCTGGCATCTCAGTGACTTACAGTTCTGTCCAAGGAACAGGAACACGTACTAGTATGGTTAACAGTGATTCCTACCTGTAACAGTTTTGACAAAAACATCTTGCTCTGAACCCGCATCATTCTCGTCTTCACCAATAAGTGTACCAAGATAAATGCGCCCAAATGTTCCTGAAAGAGAGAAAATGTTTTCTTAACTGTACACCTATGTTGGTTATGAAAGAATATATGGATGTACAGGCATTTCTAATGAAACCTAAAATCTGCACCTAATCAAGACATCTGTGGGAGCTGCTTCTGATGGCTACTCTGAACTTAAAAAAAAACATATAAAATATCTTATAATGTTTTTTCTAGGAAATCCTGTTATTCTTTTCATGTTTCCCAATTCAGAAATGGATAAAGATTAATACACAGAAATTAGCTTCATGTCAAGTTTGTTTTCAGTCAAGCAGGAAAATTCCAAAATCAGATGACATGACACATATTTCTCTTCTGGCACATCCTCTATATTAAAATCATTCCAAAATCTGATCCTTTACTTTGACTAGAGTTTACAACAAATGTTTTAAACATCAATAAACATGGTAAAATTATCTGCAACATAAGCAGAAAGAGATGAAAAATCAAACACAGCTGCTGCAGATAATAACAGAGTTCACTCCTTAGCAGGAAGTAGTGCAAAATCTTCTGGATGACCTAGCGGTCATAATATTTTGTTATCTCATAATCCCTGTTGCTAGGAGTAAACAAGAAACATCAGCTGTATTGTCGGGGAGGATTTGAAGAGCATTAAGGAAGATCCATGCAAAGCACACTGAGTTTGCATATGACAAGAATGGCTTAATACCATACATGAATGCCTGAATCTTATCTTTGTCAGACACAGCATATCCACATTCCAAACTTTATAAGTAAAAGATGTTTGCCCTTACCCTCTAACAATAGCTCTGTTAAAGATATGCGTTTTCTATCTATTAACACATCACTCAGCACTGTGTTCACATCTGCTGGTTTCAAGTCTATGGACGGGGACACGCCACGTCGAAAAGTTGATGACACACCTGAAATGTGATACAGAAGTATTATCTTACTTACTGAGGGTTAAAATATTGAACAAAATACAGCTCAGAATATTGTCATCTATCTATCCTCATCTATGAATCTATGAGGTCTCTTTTCTCTTCTTCTCAGCTATTATTCGCCATACAGCAATTAAGTTTTCAGGCCAAACAAAGTTAATTTCTATCCGTATCTCATTTTTAAAAAAAAAAACTACACAATATTTCATGGGGTACCTGCGCAAAGGCCATATCTTCCTTATATAATTCATACAATGTTATGGTGTTTGCGCAGACACCCGTCGAATTTGTCTCTTGAAGTTATACTTCCTTAAACTTATTTGGAGTAATTTTGGTTGCCTACTGCCATGACCATTTTAATGCTTTTCACGGCTCCAGCTTCAGTGGGATTTGAATACATGTATGTATCTAAGCACCATGTGTTGTCAGAATGGGAATTGATGAGACAACTCAAATTACAAATTCACCAAGGCAATCCATGTTTGAAGAACAATTAATTCTTGGCATTCTCCCAAGGGAAATTTACATTACTCACCATGCTGTTCACATTAGGTATAAACAAATATGATTTCATGTTCATGATATTTATACTCCATTTGCAAATTACATTGTGCAAATTTGTGCCTCATGAGCACGCATTATAGCATATTGTTCTTGCCATAGTGTATTTGACTTGCCTGAACCACTGGCATTATTGGGGGTGTCAGGTCGCAAGAAGGTTTGACTTTGACCTGTGAGTGCCTGGGAGCTACTGCTGTCACTGTGGATAACACAGAAACAAACCGGAATAGAGAAGCACGACACATACATACAAACACACACACATAATGATATAGTGATAAACTCAGTGACTACACATCTCACACTTTGGAAGAACCAGTAGCCGTATACATAATCCATATGTTAATTAACGTACTGCATTAACAACAGTGAACACTACTAATGTTTTGGGAGTTTCCCACGGTTACCACAGTGTGTTAACTAACATAAGGATTATGCATACTGCCACTCATCATTACATGCCTTTGTCCATAAATCACATTACAGAATGGTTTGGTAAATACAGCTGGACCTCAAGAATTCTGAATTTTACAGACTGGGTCAGGGATACAAGTTGTAAATTAAATATGATTAAATAATTAAAAATGAAAATCTGTGGCTGGATTACTTCATTACAGAAATTTACACTCTTTTAAGTTGAAGTCTAAAATCTGGCAAGTCATTCACTTTCAATGAATAATGCTCTTTCAGACATTTATCTTTGGCTCACGTCTTAAACAGTGATGATGGTGCTGGTGGTAACAGTGGTGGATATCAGAAATGGCCATGTATTTTTAACATTTTTTTAACAACCAGGAAATCTCAGTTTTTCACTGTTTTCCACAAGTGATGAAGTCGATGATGATGATGTTGAGAATTATGGTGAGATTATAAAGTTTAAGATGATGATGTTCGATAGTGTCAAGAATGATGATGTTTGATAATTTGTAAGGGGTGAAGAGACTAGAGGGGAGAGGGATATGAGGAAACTGGAGGGGACAGAGGTGGGGGTAAGGTATTAAATTGTATAATATAAAGAAGCAAAATTATTTGTGGGCAAAATATGTCAATCTCAGTGACTTCACCTGTCTACACAGTCAGGCTAGAGCAACACCATTCAATACAGTGAAATATTTCAACATATAAAAGCCATCATCTTTTCTACCTTCTATGTGAAGCTACATGACCAAATGGTTATGACATTAGACTCAAGACCTGACAGTGATGAGTTTGATTTCTGTCATAGTCATGTTATAAATGCTTTGGGAAAGCACTTCATCCATATTTTTCTCAGTCTCATTGTCTACGAAATGGGTACGTGGCTACAGGCAGTGAAAGATATTGTCAGAATGCTGGTGATTTGTGCCTGTAAATGGGGGGAAGATTTGATATAAAAGACTATTATAATGAAACTCTTCTTGAGGAAAGCATGTGTCTGTTATGTACTTGGACACATGAGTGAAATGCACAGATATTATGAGAGCTTCACATGTTAACAGGTTAGGAAACATGGAAAAAAATCATTTCCTGAATGTGCTTTTTAGCTGAAAGTCATCATGACATCAAGCAGATAGTATGCAGGCTGAACTATTCCCAGACATTGTGCAAAACCTGTATGGGTTACACACAATATGGAACACTGTTTACTAGGTTTCACCAGTGTGTTTACTCTAGCCTGCCAGTATGCCAAAGCATGTGCAATTTTGAAAAATCTCAGTGTTTGAATGAAGGAAGAAACAGGTGATAAAAAAGCGAACACATAACAAAAATCTAAAAAATAGAACTGCAAATGAACATGACTGCAACAAAACAGGGAAAAGAAACACACTAGCAATTTATCTTTTTAGTGTAGCGGTCCGACCCTCTCTGAGAATTGAGGTAATACACAGCCACGCCCAGAGCAATCAGGATGATAATAGCACAAGTGCACGCCACCGCTGCATAGAAGATGTGTGTTGATGTAGTGAGGTCCTCTTTGTCTTCAGAATCTGGAACTACAAGTGTAAGAAAATTAACTTTCCGACGATGGCTGATGATGTTTTAACATCTTTGCTCATGCAAAATAAACATTCGATCTTTTTAGCTTGATCTTGTATCTATACAAATAAACGTGGACCTCAAAAGCTCCTTTTCTCCATGCATCCCTCTGTTGGTGTGTGTGTGTAATGGGACCAGATTTTGAGGATGAGTAGAATACAGCCAGGCAGGTGAGTTTTGTTGGATAAAACCGCCAAAATGCTTTTTGTGTTAATATTTCACTTTTTAAATTATTTCCCAGGCAGTTCTGCTCGCCTGCCACAGTCAACATTTTCATGCATCTGACAGGCTTTCTACTATGGTGCATCTTGGTGTCTACACCTAGCAAGCTGTTCTGTCTCTCTCACTTTGATTATACTGTCAGAAGTGCCAGTATTTTCTGTCTTTTCTTGTTCTTTCTTTCTTTCTTTCTTTCTGTCTCTCTCTCCTTGGTATTTGGGATCTATCGATTCTAACTGTAAATTGGGGAAGAAATGCAGTTAAAATTCTAAAATTCAGCAAAAGCTGTTTGTTTACTTATTTAGTATAGTGGATGCAGAAAAATCTTAAATCACACCCTAAATCTGAGCAAGACGTTGCACAGAAAGACATCTCCACTTCTTCTCACCACAATCTATTTTACTGCAACAGATCAGACTCTATAATTTTCTCTAAATTACATAACAGAAGTTAAAAGCAAACAGTGCAAGTCACCCAATCATACCTTCCTCTTACTGATAATCTTTGGAAATTTCCAAAGAGTTGCAGTTCAGCACAGAGAACTAATAGTTTGTTGGCCCAAGGAACAAAACATGACTTTGCCCCTCAATTTAGTTCTTTTTTCATATACGATAGC
Organism: Ellobium chinense; assembly: GCA_033807755.1. Taxonomy (NCBI): domain Eukaryota; kingdom Metazoa; phylum Mollusca; class Gastropoda; order Ellobiida; family Ellobiidae; genus Ellobium; species Ellobium chinense. The sequence goes on along the minus strand of JAWQUT010000357.1, from coordinate 300,792 downwards.
TATCTATTGCCCTTTGTGAACAATCATATACTGAACTTTTGAGTTTACTGTTTCTTCATCTTAAATGTCTTCAAATGAATATGGCGTACTCGCAAAGAAAACTGTGATTTATTTTGTGTGCATAGACTATATGTTATCACTGCAATGAATAAAAATCTGTCCCATTAAAAGACTCAGGGATTCAAAACGAGCCACTTGATAGTTAGGATGGGCCCAGATCAAAGGCAATCGAACCCCACTGTAGCTGCACTGCACAATATTACCCTCCTAGTTGTTATCAGACCCTTTTTATTCCCTGCTGTTATCAGAAGAAAAAACAGAGCCTACGTCTATTTCCATTACACAAATACATGTGCTATCAGTACTTTAATGCTTCTAGAGTGGATAGTTAATTGGCATAAAGAAGGTAGCTTCACAAAGCGCACCTACATCACTGCGCAACTGCTGTTGTCTGGCCATACCTTTAGGTTGCAGGAGCCTAATTGGTTAAAAAAAAATGGACTATCAGAGTCGATAGTAGTAGAGTATAAAAGGACAGATTGTGTAGAAATAATCGTATAACATGAAACCACACCGCAAAAGTGGTGAAATTCAGTCCTGAATTTGTAAAAAAATAATCGTTGCAGACAGTGTTTCCCAATAACTTCAGCGGATTACATTTGTGCGGGCATGTGACCTGAAAACAAGGCCAAATTTTTAACCCCTTTTCACGTAATTTAAAATTGTGAAAAATCTAAATGAAGGACGCCCTCCTAAACAGTATTATAATTCGAGCACAGTGGCGGCATCAGACCTGCACACTAGTCTTGGCCATCTTGGAATCTTCCTGTGGTTCGAGGAGAAATCTTATTTAAATGGCTCAAAAAGGCTTTTACAATATGGCTCCTGCAACCTTTAGACTCGCTCACCCAAAAAGCAAAGCTTACCTTCTTCATGAGGTGACAGGATGAGTGTTGAGTTGTTGATGGTGTACTGGTATTTATTCAGTTGTTTATTCACATTAGGGTCCTTAGAGTCCCTGGGTACCCACACAGAGTTCTCTGTGGAAGGAAAAGAAAGAAGATGATATACCAATTATTCATGTACTTACCGTAAAATTCTGATAATATACCCACAGGTTGAGCTGGACACTTGGTTAGCATGGTCACCAGTTCCAGACCTGTTCATATTCAAGTGTTGTTTGAGGGCTTGTTGTTGTTTTTTTTTCGATTAGTTGATCCATTAATCACCTACCAGAGGGAAGGATGGGGAAAGAAAGAGAGGAAAATAAGAAGCAATGAACGCGGAAAGGAAGGGAAAGGGAGGAAGAAAAACAGCGATAACGTCAACAGAATGCACTGAAGAGTTCATCACTCCTAAATACTAGCCGGAAGTAAACACGTGCATACATCGGTGGAGAAAAAAAAACATGCCTAACAAATTAACTACAAGAAAGCTGTACACCCTAGATAGATACAACAACAAGCTATCTACTTACAAAAATGTCATCAATTTAACAATATGATCCTCAAAGGCGGCTCGTGACCCCCATCACTACCCGTGCTGTGCATATTCCTCTCCTCTCTCGCTCTCCCCTTTCCCCGTACAACTAAGGCTATTACACGAGGAGGTAAACTAGGGCATACATAGATGTGCATAAAAAAAAAAAAATTAATTAGGGCATAAATCAAGACACAATACGGGCAGCTATTTTGGGTTTGGTATTTGTATTTTTGGAGAAAAAAAAACGTTATTAGTTTCTAACTAAATATTCTGCATCTTATGACAAAATGCCATATAATTATGCAGTACAATTTCTATTGCATATGTGCCTTTTTGTCATAAGACGGTAGAATTCTTCCCGACACCGCACGAGTTGCACTTAATGACGTGCCGCAACTCTGATGCTCATATTATAACCAATGCTGCCGATAATCTGATGCACACAAAGCATCACAAATCTTTGAGAACACGTGTAAGCATTAACCTCTTAGCCAACGTCTGGCATCGTTCATTCATATCAATGTGAAACAGTCGATCTTGTGGGCCGACAGCTAATCGCGCATCTCATCGCTCACAAGTAAATCAGGATTCTTTTTCTTCCCCAAGACAAGCTTTTCAAACATGTACAAATGTTCCTCATTGTTATGCATTATTTATTACGAAAATAATATACCCGACAAAAACCTTTTTTATTCAAACATCATTTATCATTATTACCGTTTGAAGTCTAGTTGCCGTTGCTCTGGGTTTCAACACATTTGTTTTCTTGTTGCACCTCTGAAAGACGTCAGAAAATGCGCGCGTACGGCGATTCATCATAATTATTCCCCCTTTCTCTGCTCTTCAACGCCTCTTTTTTCTGGAGACCCCTTAGATAAATCGTTTCTTTCTCCCCGTATCAAACCTTCCCCAGGTTCGTGTAGATAGATAAGTTTTCTCTAGTCTTGCTTTATCTTTTATTTCGCTTTGTCTCGTCCGTTTGCCGCTGGCACTTTTCGGAACAGGTTCAACTTCTTCACATTTTGTTCCTCTGACAATCAAGGGAGGGAAACAAAACAAACCGGAACACCTGGGCCAATTTTTACGCCCCCTGACAGCCCCTGATCTTTCGAGTCGGCGCGCGCAGGTTTTGGAACGTAGACTAGCCAAGATAAACCTGGGACGGGCTCGACTGAGCGCGTTTATCAATTTATTATCATTCAGTCTGCATACCCTTGTACCCATAGAACTACCAGGACAGAAAGAGATATAGATGAACGTTAACAAAGCCTAACCAATACGTGCCACTTCATTTTTATTATTATATCTCCGCAGAATGTTAACATTACGGAACAAATATAAATATTGCACTCAGGGTTGGAAAGTCAGATTTAATAGTTTCATTTGTTATAGAAAAACTAATATTTTCTGAGTTTCAGCCGCCGAAATAGAAACTGTCACTATATAATAGCCAATCTGACAGAGAACAAAATATGTCAGGGAGGGAGGGAGGGAGGAAGGGTAGAAGGGAAGGAAGGAGGCAGGCAGGCAGGAAGGAAGGAAGGAAAGGAAGGAAGGAAGGAAGCAAGGAAGGAAGGAAGGAACCAGTGGCAGAGCATTGAGAGCAACCTATCGTATATAATTCACCTGCAGCTGCACCCACCATCGGTTAGGCAATGCAACTTCAGGAGGCCTAGTCTTGGTAACTTATGTTCTTGGCGAATAGTTGCAGATCTAGTGTTAATTTTTGCAAGTCTTTGGCCTCCAATTTTCGCCTCATTAGTGATAGTCGTAAACAAAACTAAACGCCAGATCAACAACACCGGGTTTAACTGACGGGATGGGGTAAAGGTGCAAGGTAAACGAAGTTCCCCTTAAAAAAAGACTCTCCAAACTAAATTTAGCTTGGTTAATCCACGTTTTAAATTTTTGATGGATACCAACATGTGCCAAAGCATCCTTTCTCTTTCTTTCTCTCTCTTTCTCTCTCTCTCTCTCTCTCTCTCTCTCTCTCTCTCTCTCTCTCTCTCTCTCTGATACCCATCAGTTACGCAAGTACGGGGAAGGAAGGGGTGCNCTCTCTCTCTCTCTCTCTCTCTCTCTCTCTCTCTCTCTCTCTCTCTCTCTCTCTCTCTCTCTCTGATACCCATCAGTTACGAAAGTACGGGGAAGGAAGGGACGCCCAAAGCCCTACAAAAACATCCCTGCCACACATTCCCCTCCCTTTCTCCCTAATCACCAGCAGATGTGTATAAGAGACAGTTATGACAAAATGCCATATAATTATGCAGTACAATNTACCCAACCCGTCAAACAAACACAGTTGCCCCTCGTATGCCCACCCCACTCCTATTGCCACGATACTGACACCAAAAGCGTTCTACATCAACCTTTAGCCCATTATCGCTCATCACGTGTGACAATCCACACTCTTTCCATCTCTGCAGCATGCACGCACACACTCATGCAGACACGCACGCACGCATAAGCTCACTCATAAAAGCACTCACGCAACCTGATTAGCCCACATTTCGCTTGTTCAGTCATACCCACTCTTAAACCTAATATAAAATATTTGACAAACCGCAGCCAAGTGCCGCCCTTCCCCGTTTGACAACAAACACTCTCGCCTGAGTGAATGCGCTTCTGGTAACGTTAATGGTTTGGCTGGGGATGACATGGGAAATTTGGAGCACCTGTGCCATCGCACTATCTCCTTTGAAAACATTCCGGCCACCTCATAGATCAGCGACATTATGGTCTATAAGATTTACTGAGAACCTTCAAGTTTCATTTGGCTGTCTACGGTTTATTCAGACTTTCAAGTTTCGCTGAGATTCATAAGTTTTTCCTGGGCTGCGCGAGTTTCCTTCGGGTTCCAGTGATTCTTTAGTGTATCTGAATTCTATTCAGGCTTCGAAGTTTCTTTGGCATGCCTCGATTCTACTCATCGAAAAAAGTAAGTGTGCATCACTAAACTTGAGCACCGTACAGATGTTCCTAGTCAAGTTAAAGTAGAACTTAGCACACATCTTGGCTGCGTTTGTTTGGTCTTCTTGGACGTCATTTTGAGTATGAAGGGGCCGTCCCTCGGACAGCGGGCTCTGCTCATTGGCTGTATCGTCCATATCATATTCAAAATGACGTCAATTCATAGTCGAAGAAGACCTAACAAATGTAGCCATTGGTAGAGTACTAAAGAAGGAACAAACAGGTCAGTTTGATTTCAGGGAAGGTATACTGAAATAAGCAAAACGCCTTTCATCAATATGGGCACCCCAACTAAAACTGAAACTCTTGATTTCAGTTCTGGTTATGTCATCCTCGGGCAGTTATCATTGCCTGACAGCACCATTTCTGAAACCAGTGAGAGACTGATTCGTTACTGATGAGGAATGTTATTCCAGCCTTCTTATGGCACTAGGGCCAAAACTTGTTGGTAGGTTTGAGGAGAAATGTGTCTTGTCTGCAGGGTTTGTTCCAGTTCGTCCCATAGATCAGCGTTGTTATGGTCTATACAGAGAACCTTCAAGTTTCATTTGGATGTCTGTGGTTTATTCAGGCTTTCAAGTTTCACAAAGATTCATTCAAGTTTTTCCTGAGTTGCGCGAGTTTCCTTGAGGTCCCATGATTCTTTAGTGTATCTTAATTCCATTCAGGTTACAGACTTTTTAATTGAATAAAATTAGGGTGTTATCATATGCCTTAGAAAGACGCAAAGTGGGTTCTGGCGTTGTGAATTCTGCCTGCAAATTAGTCTGCATTCTTTCCTGAGTTTCTCAACTAAAACTGACCTTTGGGTCATTTTTGAGGGGTTTCGGTATGGCCTTATGAGAAGAACGGTTGTCACTAAGCAAACCTGTGTTAGCTTGTTTACGCCTTTCGACGTATCGGTTAGTAGCTCAAAAACGAAATCAAAGACCATTATTTCAAAGATCACTTTTAATACTACTGCGAACTATTAGAGACGACTAGGAGAGTGTGGAATTTCTTGAACGTGGCCGTAGAGAAAACAATTTATTGGCTCAAAGAGGTAAATCGGACTAGATTTTTGTAACTTTCAGGATCCTAATTTTCTTTAGCATGCCTCAGCTCTACTTATATAAATACAAAGCTTCACTACTTCCCATGAAGGCTGTCATCTCAAATAACATCTATATTGGCTAGTAACCAGGAAAAATGTTTAGCCAGAAGAAGCTGCCTTCGAGATGATGCTATGGGACTCGGCAGCAGGTTTGCGAAAAAAAACGGATGACTTCTCTCTGAAGAAAATCAGCACTATCAGAAAAATATAGACATGTCCGGGAATGCCGAAGAAGATGAGGCTAGCAACTCAGACTTTTTTATGTTATTATGACTGGGGATAATGCCAATACCTTATGTGCAAATTTATGTTTGCATGACTAAAAGTGTAAACCCTGAATAACTGATAATTCCGTGCAGTATATCCATCTAGCCAATATAGCCATAATAATAATAACCTTGTTCAACAACAACAATAACAACAACAACAACAACAGCAGCCATAACGACTACTACTACTTCTACAACAACAACAACAATAAGAATAATAACAACAATAAACATGACCAGACAATTTTAGATTCTTGCTGAGAGAAGTTAATATATACCGACAAAAATTTATTTACAATAACATTCTGAGAAACAGGTCTTCTGTTATGCGTTGCTGTTGACTTGAAGTTTTACTGACTGTCCTGCTCAAAAAAAAACAACAACCCAACAGAAACTGTCGAGGGGGGAGGGGTGCAATTTATGGGAGAGGGAGAGGAAAAAAAAAAAGACTGCTCGCACTGAGGTAAGTGCTGCAAGGCAAACAAGAAGACAAAACAAAAACAGGAAAACAATTAAAGACATACATGTGAGCCAAAAGGGCAGGAACAGCTGCATTCAGCCTGCCAGAAGGAGACAAAAATGTGCAAGAGGCGGGAATGATAGATCAAACACGCAACAATCAGACCCTATCCCGAACACGTGATGGGAAATGCAAGACCACACATAGACTCTAGTATAGGAAACACTGGATGCATGTGCACAGGCAAACCTCGGGACCTACTGCGGGGTGTCTTCAACTTTTCTGTACCAGGAGCTCTTGTGAATAATGAGGGGTAAAAAAAAACGGGAAAGGGATTTAAACAATAGCCTCTGTAATTCCGAGTAAATGAAATCTGACTACCTACTCAAGTTAAGAAATTCTTTGCAGAAAGTTTCGGTTCCTCTCGCTTACAGTGCTCAGTGAAAGAATTAAGTGACGCTGTGTTGTTTTTTTCTTAAACAACAACAACAAAAATCCCTGAAACACCTCTCTCCAGAATTTTCGAGTAATTTTCCAAAATTGCCCCAGCCCACTTTGAATACTTGAGATAAGAGAAATACCAGTTACGTGACCGCTCTTCACAAGCTGACTGCTTCAATCAAACTGTCATAACTTTAGAATAAAAAATTCAGACCCAAAGCCCGTATTTACTTTCAAATGAGGGCTAAATAAATGCACTTCTGGATACGTCTTTAAATTCATTTCCAACAAGAAAGTGGAATAATCTGGGTTATGAGAATCCCTGGGTACAGGTTATTTCCCCTTTAAACTTTGTTGTGTTAAAAGTTTGTGACACCTATTAGAAGGGCAAATCACTCATAGTGTATAACCCAATTAATCCGCTAATATATAAAATCCCCCTTTTTTGGGGCCCTGCCAGCCAGTGTTAGGGTGTAGAAATGTGTAAAATGACCTGTGATCTAAATAAAGCATCCAATTTTAAAGTTTCAGGTACAATTTGAGCCTTCTAGATAAAAAAATAAAATGTGTAGACCTATGTATTCGCACGCGGTCAAAACCAGCCAAATGGAAATTTGGGGACCAAATCAGAATTTGAGGTGATCTTTTTCAAAAGACATTTGTGAAAAATTTTGGTCGCTGACCCCCCTTTTTCTTCCCGTTAAAAGATCGGGCAAAAGAAGTACTTTAACCTCCATGGAAGAAATTTCCCCAAATCACAGTGGTATATTTAGAATAACGCAAAATGTTAATAGGGCCAAAAGAAGAAAAAACGATAGGTGTCAAAGACCTAAAGTGACAGAGGTAGATATTTGCTTCACAGCCTAAAATTTGCACATCTTTTAAGAAATTTATACCGCGTACATTCACCTTCCTCCTGACCGTTTCCTCATAGCTGGAATGTCGGAATTTTCACCCTCGTTATGCCACCATTGCTCGTGTTGCGTGATGTCAGAAAGCGAGAAAAGCTAGCAGACGATTGGTGNGAAAAATTTTGGGCGCTGACCCCCCTTTTTCTTCCCGTTAAAAGATCGGGCAAAAGAAGTACTTTCACCTCCATGGAAGAAATTTCCCCAAATCACAGTGGTATATTTAAAATAACGCAAAATGTTAATAGGGCCAAAAGAAGAAAAAACAATAGGTGTCAAAGACCTAATGTGACAGAGGTAGATATTTGCTTCACAGCCTAAAATTTGCACATCTTTTAACAAATTTATACCGCGTACATCTGCCTTCCTCCTGACCGTTTCCTCATCGCTGGAATGTCGGAATTGTTCACCATCGTTATGCCACGATTACTCGTGTTGCGTGATGTAAGAAAGCGAGAAAAGCTAGCAGACGATTGGTGCGGACGCATGCGTAAATTTTTACTTGTCTGAACCAACTGTCTGCTAGTCTATTTCGCTTTTTGACGTCATACAGCTCTAGTAATGGCGGTGCGCGCAGGGTGGAAGATCCCGAAATTCCTGCGGTGTTTTCTCAGAAACTGTCGGAATCAAGTAAAAATTAATTGCTTGAATTTTATGAAAAAAACAATGTGCATTTATTAGACTGCGAAGCACATAACTAACCCTGTCCCTTTAAGATCTATAGTACAAGGATACATGTAAAAGTAAAAGCTCATATTAAGACACTAGAATTTCAATATGAGTTAATATCGAGGTTCATCTTAATAATGAAATAATCATAATAATGATATCTCTCGCTTACAATATGCGGTTTGATCGTGCCCGCTCACGCGATTTCACATTATCGAGGAACAACAAGGAATACGTATTAAGTGAATATTCAATATTCGAGATTTTATTTGTATGTTGTACTTAACTGTCACTCGGTGACAAGGAATCTTAAGCCAAAACCAGTTCTAAGGTGTACACTGGATAAGGTTTGAAATCCCCTGTTTACCTATAGCGGGAACATGGAACATGGGTACAGATTTTATATGCAAAATTGATGTCGGCTTCGGAGCGTTTTTGCCCTGGAATTGGTCCCTAGGGTCAGGTAAATCCCAGTTTGAAAACCGTCTCCATAAAAATCGACAGCACAAAGGCATCGAGAAAAAGGTACAGATTTTATGTTACGATAACGTTGTCTTCACCTCGTTCTTGACTTAATCACAGGTTTACAGCCTATTTGAACTTGTACAGCTCACTGAAGCTCACTGGTAGACTGACGTTAGGTCTACGTCTATGTACTACTGTGACTGCGGCGTGCAAGGTAGAGAGAAGCCGAGGGAATGGGCATACCTCTGAGAGAGAGAGAGAGAAAGAGAGAGAGAGAGAGAGAGAGAGAGAGAGAGAGAGACAGAGGCAGACAGACAGACAGACAGACATACAGACAGACAGACAGACAGACAGACAGACACACACACACACACACACACATGCAGAGAGATAGAGAGAAACGAAAGAAAGAAAGAAAGAAAGAAAGAAAGAAAGAAAGAAAGAAAGAAAGAAAGAAAGACTATGTTTGGTATATACATAACATTCCTGTAAAACAAATTGAAGAGCAGATCACAAACAAGGGCTGGGAAAAAAAGGAGGGACGGACGGACGGACGGACGGACGGACGGACAGACAGAAGGCCCCGTCATACTAACGATGAATCAAAACTTAAAAGGTTGCTGCCACGTTGTGAATGCCGTTTAATACTGCTGATGTAATATAACTGCTTTTATAAAATGGCTGCAAAAAGCGCTCTTTTATTGGCAGCCTAAGGAAGCTATACCGGCTGGGACACCGCTACTTCCAACTGTCTTCATTACAGTCATTTCCGCTTTATCACGATCCGCTTAATCACACTTTCCTGCAATCGCAACATGTTTCATGAGACAATCATGTTTGCTACACAACAGTCGCAATCTCCGATTAATCTCAACTCCATCCACACCCCGAACGGCGTTATTGCTTTAAAGCGGATTCGATCGTAGTTCGTCACAGGACAATGATGGCCGAAGGGAAGGCGACAGACAAAAATCCAATAAAGCACTCACTAAGAACGTGTCTTAGATGGCGGGGCATGGAAATGGCACTACTCATTCTAGACCGATCTGACAAGACGATGGTCAAAAGATGGGAGGTTTAGGAGAAAGGGGGTATGGAAAGAGACGGGAGGGGAGGGCGTAAATTAAATACCGGAGGTGAAGCAGACTTCATGAAAGGAAGAGATAGTCTGTCAGAAGTATGAGTTTTCAAACAGCATTGTTCAAGACGTTCTGCTAATGTTGTTGTTGATGATGATGATAAATGATAGTCATCATAATGTTATATTACGTAAAATTAATTATAATATGAAAATAATGTGATGGCAGTAATGAAGATGGCTATCAAATAAATACCATAGAATTCATTATCAAAAATAGATTTGATGATGAAAATAATCACAATAGTTTGTGAGTCCCAGAAACAGTCACAACCTAAAACCGCTACCCTGCATAGGTCAGATTAGTCAGTGACCCTATCAGCTTCCCATAAGAGCATACACTACCAACGCAGTTTCGTCTTTCAACGTCCCTCTTAAGCTTTCGGCTAACAATTTTCACTGAACACCCGTAACTTCCAAATTGGTAGATTGGACACCGTGTGAATGAGGAGGAGANGGGGGGGGGGGGGGTGGAGGGGAGGGAAGGTTGGAATCGAAAGAACGATATTTCAATCCTCAACCTAACGCCATAATTGCTCGACCAGGCTGTACGTGTCTAAAGAAACAACCGTGAAAAAGAATAATCTCATATTGGAGAGCTAGCGCATTAACGATGGGATCTCTTACCATCGTAGTAATTGCATCAAAGCATCGGTTCTGAATGCATCCTTAATAACGTTCAACATGCAGAGTTAATGTAATTCTTACGATGGTAAGAGATTCCATCGTTAATGCGCAAGCTCTCGATTATTAGACTGCCACCTAGCTTTACCGCCCGAAGTCTATGGATTTTGGTGTTCAGACGAGGAAGCACTGTGAAAGAGGGATATAATACATGGAAAGGGCGGGGCGGGGCGGGAGCGGGACGAGAGATGGAGTAAAGAGTGGGACATGGTGGTTGAGCGAGGCAGTAAGAGATGAGCAAACGGAACGAGGGTCAGAAGGACCCAAAAGAAAGGGAGAAAAATGGATCCGGAGGAAAAGAAAAGAAGAGGAAAGAAACAGGGGTGGAAGCCCAAGCCATGGTTTTCCCAAGGAATGGAGGTAGGAGAAGAGGTTCTGAGGAAATAGTTAAGGCTCTGGGAAGACCCATCCACCCATTGTAATGTGCAAACTACAAGTCATAAGGAAAGAGTTATGGACACAGTTAATACGTGAAAACTGGAATTTCATTTTAAAAGACTACATATCCTTTTATTTTGGTACGGATATAAGGTCTCAAATACATATCCAAAANAGGAAAAAAAAAAAAAAACTCCAGAAAAGAATTGCCCAAGTTAGAGACAGAATGCACACACGAACGCACACATACATGCTCGCACGCGCACGCACGTACGCACGCACACACACACACACACACACACACACACACACACACACACACACACACACACACACACACACACACACACACACACACACNGGGGGGGGGGGGGGGGGGGGGGGGGGGGGGGGGGGGGGGGGGGGGGGGGGGGGGGGGGGGGGGGGGGGGGGGGGGGGGGGGGGGGGGGGGGGGGGGGGGGGGGGGGGGGGGGGGGGGGGGGGGGGGGGGGGGGGGGGGGGGGGGGGGGGGGGGGGGGGGGGGGGGGGGGGGGGGGGGGGGGGGGGGGGGGGGGGGGGGGGGGGGGGGGGGGGGGGGGGGGGGGGGGGGGGGGGGGGGGGGGGGGGGGGGGGGGGGGGGGGGGGGGGGGGGGGGGGGGGGGGGGGGGGGGGGGGGGGGGGGGGGGGGGGGGGGGGGGGGGGGGGGGGGGGGGGGGGGGGGGGGGGGGGGGGGGGGGGGGGGGGGGGGGGGGGGGGGGGGGGGGGGGGGGGGGGGGGGGGGGGGGGGGGGGGGGGGGGGGGGGGGGGGGGGGGGGGGGGGGGGGGGGGGGGGGGGGGGGGGGGGGGGGGGGGGGGGGGGGGGGGGGGGGGGGGGGGGGGGGGGGGGGGGGGGGGGGGGGGGGGGGGGGGGGGGGGGGGGGGGGGGGGGGGGGGGGGGGGGGGGGGGGGGGGGGGGGGGGGGGGGGGGGGGGGGGGGGGGGGGGGGGGGGGGGGGGGGGGGGGGGGGGGGGGGGGGGGGGGGGGGGGGGGGGGGGGGGGGGGGGGGGGGGGGGGGGGGGGGGGGGGGGGGGGGGGGGGGGGGGGGGGGGGGGGGGGGGGGGGGGGGGGGGGGGGGGGGGGGGGGGGGGGGGGGGGGGGGGGGGGGGGGGGGGGGGGGGGGGGGGGGGGGGGGGGGGGGGGGGGGGGGGGGGGGGGGGGGGGGGGGGGGGGGGGGGGGGGGGGGGGGGGGGGGGGGGGGGGGGGGGGGGGGGGGGGGGGGGGGGGGGGGGGGGGGGGGGGGGGGGGGGGGGGGGGGGGGGGGGGGGGGGGGGGGGGGGGGGGGGGGGGGGGGGGGGGGGGGGGGGGGGGGGGGGGGGGGGGGGGGGGGGGGGGGGGGGGGGGGGGGGGGGGGGGGGGGGGGGGGGGGGGGGGGGGGGGGGGGGGGGGGGGGGGGGGGGGGGGGGGGGGGGGGGGGGGGGGGGGGGGGGGGGGGGGGGGGGGGGGGGGGGGGGGGGGGGGGGGGGGGGGGGGGGGGGGGGGGGGGGGGGGGGGGGGGGGGGGGGGGGGGGGGGGGGGGGGGGGGGGGGGGGGGGGGGGGGGGGGGGGGGGGGGGGGGGGGGGGGGGGGGGGGGGGGGGGGGGGGGGGGGGGGGGGGGGGGGGGGGGGGGGGGGGGGGGGGGGGGGGGGGGGGGGGGGGAGGAGAAGGGGAGGTTGGAATCGAAAGAACGATATTTCAGTCTTCAATCTAACGCCATAATATTGCTCGACCAGGCTGTACGTGTCTAATGAAAAAAAAACGTGAAAAAGAATAATCTCATATTTGAGAGCTAGCGCATTAACGATGGGATCTCTTACCATCGTAGTAATTGCATTAAAGCATCGGTTCTGAATACAACGTTCAACATGCAGAGTTAATGTAATTCTTCCGATGGTAAGAGATTCCATCGTTAATGCGCAAGCTCTCAATTATTAGACTGCCACCTAGCTTTACCGCCCGAAGTCTATGGATTTTGGTGTTCAGACGAAGGAGCACTGTGAAAGAGGGATATAATACATGGAAAGGGCGGAGCGGGAGCGGGACGAGAGATGGAGTAAAGAGTGGGACAAGGTGGGTGAGCGAGGCAGTAAGAGATGAGCAAACGGAACGAGGGTCAGAAGGACCCAAAAGAAAGGGAGAAAAACGGCGCCGGAGGAAAAGAAAAGAAGAGGAAAGAAACATGGGTGGGAGCCCAAGCCATGGTTTTCCCAAGGAATGGAGAGAGGAGAAGAGGTTCTAAGGAGGTAGTTAAGGCTCTGGGAAGACCCATCTACCCACTGTATGTGCAAACTACAAGTCATAAGCTTGGGAAAGAGTTATGGACATAGTTAATAAGTGAAAACTAGAATTTCATTTTTTAAAATGACTACATATCCCTCTATTTCGTTGAGGATAATTATACGGTTTCTAATACATTTCAAAAAAAAAAAACCTCCAGAAAAGGATTGCCCACGTCAGAGACAGAATGCACACACGGACGCACACATACATGCTCGCATACGCACACGCACACGCACACGCACGCGCACACGCACGCACGCGCACACGCACGCACGCACGCACGCACGCACACACACACACACACGCGCGCGCGCGCCAAAAATTGGTTAATTTAACTCTAACATGACAACAAAATAAGCAACTTAAAGAGGCTGGTAGCACAAAAATTTATTGACAGTTCAAAAGCCAAAGATTTGTTTTTAATTAGCAATACGCAGTGCGAGATAAAAGGAAAGCCAATGTGTACTCTAAGCACACGAAAGCCAGCAAAAGGTGGGGGGAGAGGTGGGGTCAGAAGGAGACGCTTAAACCAGACAGTGAATCTATGACTGAAAGAAAAAGAAGAGTTTTGGAAGACACCAAGAACGAAAGATAAGGACAACGAGCGCTTTATTGGCGCTGCCCCGTATCTGACTTACCCCTTGTGCCAAATGAATAAAATTCAGTGTCAAGAACCACACAAAATCTCTTCAAGTGAGATTCGAGAGAGTGTTTTTGTTTTGTTTTGTTTTTTAAAGAATCTACAGCAAAAACATCAGAAATGAAATGAGACAAATGTTTTTCTAAAAACTAAAAACGTAAAATAAAAGGCACATAAGCGTGCCAGACTTTCTTTCTTAAGACTCAGAAAATGTCCCAATGAATGGGTTTAAGTTAGACTCTTTTAGGAGCGGAGATATAAGAAGAAGAAAGAATGGGGCGCGAGCCAGAAATAGACTAGACTAGCTCTTTTTTTCTAAAAAAGACGGAGAAGTCCAAGGAAAGTGACGTTTGTATGCGAATGGGGATATAACGGGCTGGGGAAAGGACGGCTGGGGGAGGGGTAGAGCTGGGGGCGGGGGACCCAAAAAGAGGACGAAGGCGGAAGTTGAGAGGGAAATTGATATTGTAACACAGGCAATCGGTCAGGGTGATTGAAAAATCGAAAGCTGAGTAGAAAATTAAACTGGCTTTACGTCGCTGGGGGAAATCGTTCATCGGATCGGGCCTCTGGTCCTCCTACACTCTCCCACAAACCTTGTCTGGGCCCAGTTGGGTAGAGTGTGTGTGACAAATTAAGGGGAGGTATGGGATAAAAAGATATATTTTTCATCCTTTTTTTTTTTGGAGAGGAGGCGAGAGGGAATCTATTCTAATCTGGTGACGATGATGATGATGACAATGCCGATGATGATGATGATGAGGAGGAGGAGGATGATGATGATTACGCATGTGTAAAAGAGCTCATACTTGCGAGTAAATCAAATGTTAAAAATATATTAAAGTGCCATTTTCAAATTCGTCGCTAGCGTTGGTATGACAAGACCATTAAAATTTAGTTTTATTATTGTTTCAAATGATGGTGGTGGTGGTGGTGGTGATGATGGAGGTGACGATGGTGGTGGTGTGGCTGTGTTCCAGTTATGCTGTGGTGATGTGATGATGATGATGCTTGTCTTTTCTTTTTCTTCTTAATGTGGTTGCTTTTATTGCGAAAGTTATAATTCTTTTTTCATTATATTGATAAAGGCCTTAGTAGAGCCGAAACGTTTAGAAGTAATTTTCGGTCTTAATTCTTAACTAGATTTTTAATAAATTCCTTGAATTAAGGTTGCGCTTTTAATTTTTCTCACTTTTAAATGATGATGATGATGATGATGGTGATGACCATGATGATGTTGATGAACATGATGATTTTGTATCATAATGAAGCTGATAACGAGAATGACGACGCAAGTCGTGAACTCATGAATTGTACTGTAAAACCTACAAGAACACTCGTCATGGGGGGAGGGCGAAGGGGGATAACCAATAAACGTAAAAAAAAAAAAAAGAAATGTGAAAAAAAAATCAAATCAAACGGCTCCATGCGATATAATAAATAATAATGATAGAAAAAAAAATCTTACAAGGGAATGGAAGAAGCGAGGCGAAAAACAAATCCAAGTCACCGAGTGCAACGATGGGGATTCAGCATGAATTCGATCTAAATAATCCAATAGAGATGTCATCAAGGCACATTACGCTCTGCTGACCTTAATTCCCAACAGAACTCAATTCTTCACACTATACAACAAGGGTGTTGCCTTTTTTTTT
>JAWQUT010000357.1:257039-270330 GCA_033807755.1 Ellobium chinense | reverse complement strand
GAAGGGGGTAGAGAAAAAAAGAAGGAAAGGTAAGGCTGGAAGACATGTAAATTGAATCTCTAATATTATTTCGGCTCTTGTTCCATCCAGTGTTGCAGTTAATGATATATTGTCGGAAGTGACTGTTGTCAGTGTTTGTATTTTCGGGGTTTGGCTGGAAGCCTAACAATAAAGAAATTTAAAACGTGCTGATTTTCAGTCTCTAACTCTGTCGCCTTTATTCAAGGCTTCTCCACAATTTTTTTTTTCAAAACTATTTTCCCTGATTTAAATGTGATTCTTACTTAGCTCTCCACAGCTTCTGAAACAATGAAAGCTGTACAAAATTTAACCGCCATCCCTAAATATATGAAAAATGTAACAAACAATTTTTTTTTTTAGAAATAATTGATGAATCCATGCTTTCGTGCTCAGATACGCGTATAGAAACCCTTTGAAATCAGCTTGTGTCCAGTGCCAGTGGCATTTTTTTTTTGTTGTCTTCGTACGAATTTTATAGTACTGAAGGAATTCCCTGGCTTCCACGGTAAATTTCCAACTTCTGGCATTTTCTCTGATACTTTCCCCTACAGATATGATTTTTAAACGTTTCCTGATTAACTTGATTCTCCTAAATGGCCGGGAATCCGGCATACCAGCGCGTTTCTGTTATGTATCTCTCTCTTTAGAAGTTAATTTGTAACTTGGAATTGCAACAGACCACAAAAGGATGAAAAGGAGACTACACTACTGATGTGACCAATACTGGATAGGAGGATGCCTTATGTCAAAGTTGATGGAATCAGCATTTAATATGTTCTATTATTTCAAAGTTTTGATTATGTCTCTTTCCTTTAATTAAAAGATGATGCTTTACCTCACCGGCATTTACAGATACTGACCGAAAAGTGCTGGTGATTTAACGCCTTTTAACACCCATAAGCACAACTGAGCTTTCTACTGACATTTGAGAACTTGAGCATTATCGATGGGATCTCATACTATAGTACGAATGAAATTAACTCTGCATGTTGAACGCTACTAAAAGTGCATTTGCTGATACTGATCGAAGAGCGCTGGTGTTTTTACGACCGTAAGCACAGCTGGGCTATTTCTTGTTTGACATTTCATAACTTGCGCATTAACCGTGGGATCTCTTACCATCATAGGAATGACATTAACTCTGCATGTAAAACGCTACTAAAAGTGCATTCAGCACCCGATGCACCAATGCAAGAGATACCATCGTTACTGCGCAAGTTCTCAATTAATTACGGAGGCAACACCTTGCAACAAAGGTTACTACATCTATAGAGCCGGGATTTTCTGACCACTGTGTGATGATGCAAAGTGGTCACAAAAGGGGTGAGCTTCACGACCCTTATAACATGACTGACATTGTTTACCAAATTCCACACCCAATTTAAAGTGGACTTTTATCTTTCCTTTATCGTTTATCTACAAAAGCGGCGACAATCATCCATCTAACGAAGGACCGCAGAACACTTGGGACGTGTTCTAAGCAACGTGCCGGCTCATAGTATACAGCATCCATGATGCAAAACAGTCGTGGGTTGGATTCACCTTAGTTTTTATCACTTCCTGGACGCAGTTTTGCAAAACCCTGATGTAACGGCTTGCTGTTTGTCTTGTAAATGAATATAAAATTATTGTGGTGAGAAACAATGGTGAATGACGCGCCTCTGACCAGTTATTATACTAATTGCACAATATAACTTTACGTGTCTAGTAAGTCAGATTACAGTGATGTGAGTCGAGTCGCGCTGAGGCATCCGATAAATACAACACCGCTTATCGGTATTGTCATCGAATAAAATCGTATGTTCCATATATCACCTAATAAGACATATGAGTTTCACAGCCAACGACCCATTCACGATGTGACCCAAGACCATAAGAAGGCGCCAGTTCAACAAGGGTTAAGTGTTGTCACATTGTGTCACAAGTGTGACAGGACATTGGCAGGGTCGTTAAAGGCCTTATCCATAGCCTTCTTCCCAAGAAAACAAGGCGAAGTGAATTTAGGAGGCAGCGTGGCTGTGTGGTTTGTGAGTCGTACCAAAGACTATAATAAAGTAGTACTCAGAACGAAGACTGAAGAGTGTTAATTAATCTAAGAATATTGTGTGTTCTACTTGCGTCGTACAGTTTACGCTGTCGTGTCCTTGGGAAAGATATTTCATTTCCCTTTCTCCACTCGGAGTAAATGAGTACCTGGCATATGAATTGAGAAGAAGAGTACAGAAAGGGAAGAGAGCTAGAGAGAGAGAAAGAAAGAGAGAGAGAGAGAGAGAAGAGGGATTGCAAGACGCCCACCGCCGGCGACCAGCAATGACTCTGTATAATGCGTTTCATTTGTAATATTACGTATTAACATGCATAATGTTTACTGTTTTATGAGTCTGTTTTATGAATGAGATGTATAAATGTGTGGCACTGTAAAGCAATATTACCTTCCGGAATAAATGAAAGTCATTTTTTTTTTTAGTAGGAGGACTTTCAGAAACATAACAATATTATTATTTTGAATATGGCTGCTTTTGTCATTTCGTTAGGAAGCAGCATAGATTTAAAAAATATATCGTCAGGTCATTGGAACAGGCATACGCTGGACGATGCATACGTTCACTTCTTCACACAAGCCCTGATATCAGCTCTGCTTAACTTATCATTAATTGGTTGTTGTTGTTGAGTGGATGTTGAAAGCAGACTGATGATACTCTACCGCATTCACCTTGACAACTCTCGACAATGGCAAGGGTCCTTTATACTAGCTTTCTACACTTGAGATTTGTTCGTTGGCTTCGTTTTTTTGCACACTGAAAGCACACTGACAACGTCGGTCACATGCGTTCAGGAAGTCAAAATTAGCACTCATTAATCGATCGATCTATTAGTCCGTTAAATAATCAGTCAAACAATCAACCTCCTATGAACCGAACATTCAGGCCATTAGTTAATCTATCAATTGAAAAAAAAACAAAAACAGTCAAGAGTTGTAATGTCCTATTCAATTCTCCGCCATAATATTTCTTATTGTCCTGATGCACTGAGCTACCTATAACGTGTATCTGATCCTTGCATTTAAACTTAGAATTTGAAAAGTTTGGGAACCGGCATAATTAATATGGATAGTTCTCCTGCGACAATTGAGAGTTTGCGCATTAACTATGGGATCTCTTACAGTCGTAAGAATTACATTAAGTCTGCATGTTGAACGTTAATAACGGTGCTTTCACCACCAATGCACTAAAGTAGTTCGTTAATGCCCAAACTCTTATTAATACTATGGAAGCGTCATCCTACTTCTGTTATATAGATCTTCTCAATCCTGTGATAAAATATTATGCAAAGCCACGTCATCAGTTAGTTTTCTTCTCGAAAATCCAATACGGTAATTCAACCTCTTTATAACGGCGCCGAGGGCAACTATGGAGGCAGGGATGCTACTAAGAGTGCATATTAAAAACACAAAACAAAAGAGGGGACGAAACAAAACCAGGAAAACGCATTTAGTGACCTCGGGTACTGTCAAGAAGCTATCAACAGCCTCGTTGTCATCACCACCGCGTCTGCTAACTGGAAGACAACGAGAGTAACCGCCCTTTGAAACACCAGAAATCATCACGTGCGAATGGGAAAACGGTTGTACTAAAATTGCCTCCCCCTAGCTTTTTGCCTGTCGGAGGTATTGGTTTCTAACTGATGTTTTCCAAACCATTTTTTTTATTTTACTTCTTGTTATTCCAGCTACGTTTTTTTTTCTTTCTTTGCTTTCCCAAGTTTGGAATAGGCCTACTGCAATTTCTGTTTCCAAATGATGTTGTTGTTAGCATCATCAGTATCAATTCCAAAAGTCGATTTTTCAGCCCCGGGGCCTGGAAGAGATGGGNGGGGAGGGGGGGGGGGGGGGGGGGGGGGGGGGGGGTGGAGAGGAAAGGAGAGACGGTTCCGAAATCAGGCGGATTATTTTGCTTCATTTTCATTTTAGCATGAATCTTCACCTACAAACTGGAAACTTTTTCACCTTGGTTTGCGTTACGGACGGGGAGCCTGTCCAGAATTTGTTATCATAAAGGGTGAAATTTCGATCACATGCCAGGTTGCGATGTTTTCTAGATTGAAATTTTGACGTAGCATAAACAGAATTTTGATTGGAGACATCAGGTGAATCAAAACACAGGTTAAAAAAAAAACCTTACATGATCGGCAGATAGGATGGATGGATGGATGGATGGATGGATGGATGGATGGATGGATGGATGGATGGATGCTACGCAAACTGCTTAAGGTCATCATACCAAGCCACTGGCACATCAGTCATGCTAGGGAGTATTTAACAAATAAACCTTGACGGCCAAACTTTTACACTGCTGTGCAGACGCAGGGTGAAAGGAACTCGGCATTTGAGAGGAGAGAGGGAGGAACGAGAGACGGGACGATGCAAAAGGTATGAAAAAAATTCCGGCATGACGGAATATCAAACGGGAATTCAAAAAAAAAAAGACCTAAAAACGGGAAGGAATGGATCTTGAGTTGGTTCTTAATATTCGCCATACACAAAGCAAGTTTATCTGTAATATAAGAACAATAATTTATTTCATCAAAGCAGACGTATTCTGATTCCTGATTTCCTGATTCTCTTCCGCTTGGATAATACAAACATGAAATAAAGTTGAGTATAAAGGCAGGAAATACAATGTCGAAACAAAGCCAACATTATTCGCCAGAGAGAGAGAGAGAGAGAGAGAGAGAGAGAGAGAGAGAGAGAGAGAGAGACAGACAGACAGACAGACAGACAGACAGACAGACAGACAGACAGACAGACAGACAGAGTGAATGAATGAATGAAACTGACAGAAAGAAAAAGACGCCATCAGCAAGCTCCACCAATTTCTAACAGTGCTTTAAAACGACAGAGAAAAATTGCCACAAAATATGAGCAATGACAAGAAGTGAAAGATGGAGGAACTGGAAGGCGAAGATCTATGGATTCCGAAAATATGATACCTTAAGCCACAACAGGTATATTTCAGGTAACAAATTGCAGACAGCGTATCCAAAATATTTACTCTGCCCATGCGTCTCCATTCCGGAGGGGTAACACAAACGCCAGGATGTGCCAGGAGCAAGACAATGCCAGCATTCTCGACCAGCTTGGAAGATTATTAATGTGCGTTTTCCATGAGCCATGCCAGTATGTTGCCAAGTTTTCCCTTACATACCAACAACAAACAAACAGTCAGCGCTCTGCATTCTAGCGCTGTTTAGCTGGTTATTAATGAGCTCCCACATAACACGCTGCGCTACCACATAACTGACGTGACTAACGTGACATGCTGCGCTACCACACTACTGACGTGACTAACGTGACATGTCTGTCGCGGCAACCACAGACAGACGATACCTTCTTGTAAGACAGAGTGCTTCATGTTGGACTATTTTGTACCCACCCTCTTGCTTTGAACAGCACCAGGGTGACTTTAAGAAATGACATCAGAATCTGTGCTTAAAGCAACAACAAAGAAAGCGACGTAAATTTTCCCATTACAAAATTTCACGAGGAAAAAAAAGCAATGAAGATTACGTACGTCTTGCGTTTTCTTCATAAGCGCCACTGCTGCGTTCATGCTAAATAGCGTTCATGACCCAAACTCTTACGGAAGAATGAAGCTCACTTCACTATGCAGACGGCAAATCTAAAGAATACAGCTGAAAAACGGTTTTGAGAAGTTGGAACAATCCAATACAAACATGAAGAAATATATTACGTTTCTTTTTGAGTACAGAATTTCATCAGCATGTGTACTGCCGTAGTTGAGAATACTCAAGTTGGACGGTTCTCTTTTCCCAATATATTTAATGTATATATATTTCGCAGTTCTGGTTCAAATAAGAATGTCTGGCATTCTTTTCTAGAAGTTGATCTTACGGGTTGGTATTGTAATAGTTAGGTTATTGGCTCGCCCTAAAAAGGAAACCAAAAGACGAGGAAGAAAGCCGGGTAAAATAGAACCAAGTTTCAGACGGAAAGAGCAGAAATAATGACGAGAAAGGTAAGGAACAGAATAAAGAGTATGAAGATAAGAGAACGGGGAGAAAAAAACATAAGGGAACGACAACTATGAAACAGACAAACAAACAGCAAAAAAGAGTACACTCACTTTTAAGACAGACTTTTAGAGTAATGAAGATAAGATTTTTTTAAAAATATGATACAGACAAACAACAGAAAAAAAATGGCGTCTCTCACTTTTAAGACAGACTTTTAGAGTAATGAAGACAAGATTAAGAAAATCAACAACATAATTATGATATAGACAAAAACACACAAAAAAAGAGTACACTCACTTTTAAGACAGACTTTAAGAGTAATGAAGACAATGTAAAAAAAAAATCTACAACAACTATGATACAGACAAAGAAACAAAAAAAGAGTATACTCACTTTTACGACAGACTTTTAAAGTAATGAAGACAAGGTTAAAAAAAAACAAAAAACAACTATGATACAGATCAAACAAAACAAAAAAACAAAACGGTACACCAATAAGGACAAGGTGAAGTACTCACTTTTAAGACAGACTTTTTTCCGTTTGAAGTTGAGCGTAGTGGGGTTGGAGGCCGAGAAGATGCTGATGCTCATCTGAATGCTGATATGGACCTCAGCGTTGATCTGGCCCGTACACGGCAGTGAGACTCGGAATACTGGAAGGGAAAGGAAAAAGAACTTCCTTTAAAATTTGATACTTAATAGATGTAAAAAGTTGAATTCCATACAGGTCGACCACTCACATCAAAATTTACAATTTCATTACATACAACACCCAATCTGAACCCTCACATTCACCTTACTGAACAAGCAGAACGCAGCACACACGTCCTGCGCACCAGCAACAAAGACAGACATACAAACAGACACACCGACAGGCAAACGGACCAAAAAAGTTCACCCTTTCAACATGCTCCCTCAAAATTCATGCAGCGCTCACGCCATTCCTAAGAACGACATAGTTGATAGAATCCGCCCAAATCTGCAAAATATCTGAGTAAACCAAAACCAGTCGACATTATGTCTAACCCCGTGTCAATGACAGACTTTGACATTATCTCCCCTAACAGCAACAGGAAATGGGGTGCTGTTATAATCGAATAAATTTATTCGTATCACTACATAATGACACTGAAGGCGCATATTATACTACCAACAGTATACCACATCATTTGTAATGGGCTTACACGGACGCAAGTGGAGTTCAGTGCTTTATGGCAGTTTATGGCTGTTCCTGTCTTCAAACCCATGTGATCTTGGTTGTATTATTCAAGTTTCCAGTGTAAAATATCATTATGGAACATTGCTTACACGATTACGATTTTCCGTTAATGGAATCCGCAACTTTCGGTCTACAAAGGATGAAGATTCCATACAATTAAAATTTTCTTTCGTATTTTCGCCTGCTTAATACTGAAATGCATTGGTGTGAAATTATGGTGCAGCTCCCTTTGGATTGGGAGTGGACATTTTCACACCAAAAGTGTAAAATAACGAGTAGAATAAAAACTGGAACTTGAATGTCTATCACTCTTTTTTTGGAACTGGCTCAACACTACATAACATACATATAAATACAAAATATTTCAACTGAAACACATAACAAAGTCATTGTTGATAAACCGCGGTGCAGCGCCCTGAATCTCCCTCCCCCCTCGTCTCCCACCCCTCCTCCAGTTCTAAAGCCAGGTACTCATTTACATTTCAATGGAGTGGAGGAAGAGAAGTAAAATATCTTTCTCAAGGTCATCCCAACGTAAACCGTCCGAACACCGAGTCGAACACATAAATCTTAGACTTGACAGTCTTCACTTTCTGAACACGACTCACAAACCACACGGCAAGCTGCCTTCTATTGTTTTTTAACAATAATAATAAATCATAGCAACAATAATACTAATGATAATAATTTCGCTGCCTCCTAGTTATGCAGACATTAGTGCCTCTTTTCGAAATTTTCCATCCGAGATGTACTTTTCATTTCGTGCGGGTAACATGAGCTGTACGGTGCATGATATGCCATATCTTTACTCCTTACATGCATCTAGTGATAATACTGCGGGGAAACTGATGATAATAGGCGGGAGGTAAATATGCCATTTGCTAAATATAGGTGATGTAGATGGACAGGGAGGCGATAATGATGTGAAAGGGTCCGAGAAACTGTCATGATTTTGCTCGTATTTACGATCGTAACTCGATACTTGAACACTGAAGTTCACTTCATATTTAGCCTTTCTACTCGAGTTTAAGAAAACACATGCAACAGATTCCGCTTTATCGCAATCTGCTTTATCTCACTTTTCGCTTACTAGCGTCAGGCATTTGTTTTAACAAGAACAATGAGTGTGCAGAACAAACAAGGGCGAATAATCGCATTCTATTTTTATTTTTTTGCTCGTGTCGTTCTCTGGAATTGCGATAAAACAGAGTCTACCGTTGCTAACTCCACCCTGCGCAAGGGATGGAGATTCAGGCAGGTAATGACAGCAAAACAAATAATTTCAGCGTTTAAATTTCCCCCCTTAAATTCCTTGTTGAACTACTGTAAATAAATAATTCACTCTCTCCGAGCTTTAATGGCCTATAATAATCTTTTCAGCATGTAGCTCATGATAATGTCTCCGGGCAGTAAAAGGAAGAATTTTAAATACTACCTTTTATTTCTTTTAAAAGAAACGTGCACAAAAATCCGATATCTGTAAATATAAAACGGGGTGTGGTGATGGCATACGAGACATTAAACTTGAATAGCTGCCTCACTAAACTTGAAATGCATAATGCGAAGAGGAAGCATAAGTATGAAAGAACACAACATTTGCGCTTTTTCAAATGTGACATTTTAAAACTTCATTGTACATGAAGATATCCAATCACTAAAGAAACATTTTCTGAGCTGATATCACTGAAGTTGTACTGGAAAGGGGACCCTTGTATGTAAAACATTATAACTTATGGACCCGCAGCTACTCTGAAGAAAAGGTCGACTGTTTGCTGCAACACTAAACTATAACTCAAACACTGAACATTTTGTAACATTATAGCCCCATAGCCTTCACGCGTTATATATACTGTCTTTCCAGAAAGTTTTAAAAGCAACACTAATGCGACATTTCTTTTATTACAAAATGACGTAATGACCATTTTGGAAGACTGATATGAATAGAAAACAGCGTAAAACAGATCTAGTGATTATATCTATATAACAAAGCACACAATGTCGCAATGGCACTTAGTAGATAGAGTGTTGCATGGTGATTAAAAAACTGCACATACTGCAAACGGTTCTTATCAATACTGAGGTGTGTGTGGAGTTTGAAATCGCAGTAATTATTATACATCACTGTATATATACATATAACTGCGCACACCTTTGAGACTAAACTAAGGCTCAGTGGCGGGATATATGAAATCGTACCAATGTTAACAAGCACTAGAAGATCCTGAACATTTCCCTGAAAATGAGACGATACTGTATTAAATTTCGGAGATGCATTTCATTACTGACATATATCTAGATCTATCCGACATTGATTCTAAACAGAGCGCCAGCTTGTCACATATGAACGGTGTAAAATGTTTACATGTAGAATAATTACTCTACTCACAAATCATTTCTGGTTGAAAAGTTTTGGACGAGCACTCTACATTTGATTTTCATCGAGTCCTACGCCATTAAGCTGAGTATAGACCGATTGCACCGAAGAGCTCTTCTTTCAGAATGATTAGTTCCCCTTTGCAACTATTAACTTCCGGAAAGATGCAGGGAAAGATAATTTTATGTTGTCATACAGACCGAGAGCATAGAGCATTTAGTTGTTATTTGAGAGTTAGGGCATAAACGATGGGATCTCTTACCATCGTAAGAATTACACTAGTGCATCGGTGCTGAATGCATCCATAGTAATGTTCAATACGCAGCGTTAGTGTAATTCTTACGATGTAAATATCTGTAGAAACATCTTTCACGCGACCAGAATTTTTCAACTTCCTTTTCATTATGTTGGTTAGCGCTGAGTTTTCCTTAACTGATTTCCTCGAGGATGGACTTGGTCATTCCTCTGACTGTCAAATATTTTCCTGTAACACTGTGATTCAAACGTTCTTTTCATTTCTTATATGCTTTTGACCTGTGTCCATACCGCCACATCCGTGGGTGATTATGGGAAAAGTGTAAGTTCTGAGTAATAATTAAAAAGAATGTCTCACCTGACACCTGGTTGGGCACTTCGCCATTCTCTGAGATGTTGGCACTTGGCATGGACATGGCACGGGGGTTGCTCACGTTGAAACTCATCTTATAGAACATCTGGTGAGCAAATAATGGATATTAGATGGATGGTGATGGTAGTAGTGGTGGTGGTGGTGATAATGGTGAAGGTGATATTTGATGAACAGGGCCTTGGAGTGGAAAGGAGGGAGAGGGGGAGAGAGAGGAGTAATGACGGGAAGACAGTAACAAAGTGCTGGCGAAAGAACAAATGGACTGCTGCTGAATGCTGATGGTGGTGGTAGTAGTAAAACTAGTAGAAGTAGTGGAAAGAGATGAGGGAGACGAGGAGGATTACCATAATGATAAATATGGTCCAACAGTAATGATGAGAAATGTCAATGGCTGGTTAGGGGTGTCTGCCTCATGCGTGGCACGACACAGAAGCGTCTGAGTAAATTATGATGAAGGAGGACACCGGAGAGGAGAAGGAGAGTAAGAGTGGTGGAGGAAAATAATGGAGCGGGGAAAAAAGGAGTGGACAACAGAAGTGGAGAGGTGGGGTTCATAAATAAATATATACAGGTCTTCGCTGACCAGAATTCCCCAGGACCTGTCCATAATTTCGATCTCGAAAGTTATTTGATCTTTATGTATGTATGTATGTATGTATGTATGTATGTATGTATGTATGTATGTATGTATGTTATCTATGTATGTATGTATGTATGTTATCTATGTGTGTGTGTGTGTGTGTTTGCATATGTGTGTGTGTGTGTGTGTGTGTGTGTGTGTGTGTGTGTGTGTACGTGCGTGCGTGCGTGTGAGTGCGTGCGTGCGTGTGTGTGTGCGCGTGCTTGCTTTAAGTTTTCATTTACGTCAGTACTGCTTCCAAGTAAAATGAGTTGCTGCAACTAATTAATGTCACAGATCATTTCCCCGTAACTCTGATGCAGCAAATGAAATTCCTGACGAAGGAATGCCGTAATACAATCGGTACACGTGTCATAAAACAATCAGGCGAAACATTTTCAGTTTTACACATGTCATAAAATATTCAAAACGCCATAAAACAATCTGTGGTCTACATTCCAAATAAAACTAATAGAACAAGACCAAGAAATTAAACATTTAGTTCCTCTGCTTGATTACTGTGATCTACGGGTCATTGTTATTGTTAATGAGATGGAACATTTCACCCTGTAACCACTCTTACTGTAATCAATATTTAGACCTGGTCTGAGTACAGTCGAATCCACTTCATTTCAGTTAAAATACTGTGTGGGTAAGAAACAGCAGTTACGCGGGGGAAGAAAGGGGCGAGAAAGGCGCTGTTTATTTTCGGCTTTTATGCGAGTGATAATCCTCTTTCTGTTTTAAAATGTTCCAGGGAAGCAAAAAAGTGCGGGTAAGCGAATCTGGCTATAATGGGGTACATGAGAGGGTACGAGGGATCCTATCGGAAAATCCTTCAGATATAAGACTGGTGACACACCAACAGTTTTCAAGCCATACAAGATATTATCGTGTACAGGACAGACTAAGAGCACTACGTCTGATAAAGAATTTCTCGAGCAGCCGAGAGGGAATACAACTGGCTCTGAACGAATTTGTAAACAAGACTTAACAAAAAGAATATCGCATGCATTAACATTGATAATAGCATTGAAATCGCGCTATCACTAAACCCCTTTTCACTGAAAAATGGAGGGCTTGCGCAATAACGATGAGATCTCTTACCACGGTAAGAATTACATTAGTACACCGGTGCTGAATGCACCCTTAGCAGTGTTCAACACGCGGAGTTAATGGAATTCTTACGATGGTAAGAGATCTCACCGCCAACGTGCAAGCTCTCAATTATGTGGAAGCGAGAAATGCTCTTGGTCTTGTGTGTCTAATAGTTGGTACCCCCTACCACTACAAAATCTGAAAGTCACTGCACTCTGCTATTCTGTCAGAACATAAATACTTGTGATGTGGAGTAAACCAAAACGATGACAGCAAAAATAATGAAGTCTCTGGGTTTTCCTCCCTCTTACGTGAATTTCGTTTAACCACTAACAGATAGAAGGTCTCAGAAAATGAATGTCAGCGGACTAGATTACAATATCAGGACAGATAGTGTCACAACATACGATATTCCAGTTAAACTTTGAAAGACGTATATCAAAATAAAATCAACATAATTATAAAAACGTCAACAGCGAAACGAAGTTTGAAATTATATGACACATCAGATGCATTACATTGGGGATACTGACGTCAAATTTGTGTTGTTTTTGTTTTTTTTCTTTGAAACGAAAAAAAAATGGAGTTTTGCAATTTCACAGAAGATGCAATCCTTTGACCTTTTCTGCTTGCTATCGCATCCAAGCACCACAGCAACTAAACAATCGAGATTAGGTGTGAATGAGTACTTGGCGTTGAAGCTAAGGAGGATCAGAGCGGTAAGCTGCGGTGATGTCTTCTTTTTGTGTATGATACTGTATACATATGTATTATCAGGCGTGAAATGTATGACATAGTATTATAGCTTTTTACATTGTATTCTCTTCACAGTGAATAAATGTAGATTTTATCCAGTTCAGATTGGACGAGAGATACCCCCACCACCATCGTCACCAAATTAACAACACACCAATGACCACGACGACGACAACAACAGCAACAGCAACAGCAAAATCATGAGACTTACCTGTGGATCATCCCGGAGACTTTGCCAGGTAAAGAAGATGTCGTCGATGTGAGACTGAAGGGGCAGGTCGAAGGACAGAGCGTACTGGTTGATGATGCCATTCCGGACATAGTACAGCTCATAGTCCACACCTGAAACGACAAAAGGAAGTAACTGTTAGTCAAATAATAATAAATAAATGATAATAAATAAATAAAGGTTTGTATGGTTGACTCGCAGATCGAACGGTTCACGCTCTAATGTCCATGGGAAAGACACTTCACTCCCATCCTCACTCGACTCAGGTGTAAATGAGTATTTGATTTTAGAACTTAAAAAGGGGGGGGGGAGAG
>JAWQUT010000357.1:238447-250957 GCA_033807755.1 Ellobium chinense | reverse complement strand
AGAGAGAGAGAGAGAGAGAGAGAGAGAGAGAGAGAGAGAGAGATGCCACCACATGAGAGAAAGAACTGGTTCCGTCGATTAATTTGTACCAGTTTTTCTACGCTTCGAGGCTTCCACATAAAAGTGTCGCCTAGTAATTCGTACTATTGTGATAGGTACAATCAATTTAATGAATATCAGTTCAATTAAATTAAAGACCGTGAAGGCCTACATTATTTGAAAGTGTCATTACTATGTAGGCGGAGGGAGAGAGAAGAGGGAAGGGGGAAGGGAGAGGTTTTATCCTCTTGCTCATCACAGTATCTCAGTTGGTGATGATCGTACATTGATGAGTGCACAGTTTGACTCTACGAACAAAAATAGATTGAACTAGACCTAGTTTCAATTAACTTCGAGTTTACATACCATTCTAGCCTGTTTTATCCAGCCATGTTGATGACAGCTAATCTTTCCCCCATTCCCTTTTAAAATAATATATCATTTTGCTTTCTTTCTCTCTTTTCCCATTACTTGCTACTTTTTGCTCTTTTACCGTTACTTTTTGCTTTCTCTCTTTTACCATTACTTTAACTTTCTCTTTTTTACCATTACTTACTGCTTTTTTCTTTGACCATTACTTTTTGCTTTCTCCGTTTAACCAGTACTTCTTGCTTTCTCTCTTTTACCATTACTTTTTGCTTTCTCTCATTTACCATTACTTTCTGCTTTCTCTCTTTCACCATTAATAATGTTCCCCTAAGTTTGTTCCCATTGTCACCAGTGAAAAGCAATCGGAAGCTGATGTGCCAAGTTGGGGTCTAGGGGGCCAAACTAAGAGGCAGTAAATATGCCAGTGCCACTGGGTAATGGTGAAGATGGCAGGAGATTGTGTTACCAGAGACAAGGACAGTAGAGAAAGAGGTTGCGTGTAATTTTGCCTGGTGCCGAGGACGGGAGGGGAGAGAAAGAAAGAAAGAAAGAAAGAAAGAAAGAAAGAAAGAAAGAAAGAAAGAAAGAAGGACAGACAGAAAGAAAGAAAGAAAGAAAGAAAGAAAGAAAGAAAGAAAGAAAGAAAGAAAGAAGGACAGACAGAAAGAAAGAAAGAAAGAAAGAAAGAAAGAAAGAAAGAAAGAAAGAAAGAAAGAAGGACAGACAGAAAGAAAGAAAGAAAGAAAGAAAGAAAGAAAGAAAGAAAGAAAGAAAGAAAGAAGGACAGACAGAAAGAAAGAAAGAAAGAAAGAAAGAAAGAAAGAAAGAAAGAAAGAAAGAAAGAAGGACAGACAGAAAGAAAGAAAGAAAGAAAGAAAGAAAGAAAGAAAGAAAGAAAGAAAGAAAGAAGGACAGACAGAAAGAAAGAAAGAAAGAAAGAAAGAAAGAAAGAAAGAAAGAAAGAAAGAAAGAAGGACAGACAGAAAGAAAGAAAGAAAGAAAGAAAGAAAGAAAGAAAGAAAGAAAGAAAGAAAGAAGGACAGACAGAAAGAAAGAAAGAAAGAAAGAAAGAAAGAAAGAAAGAAAGAAAGAAAGAAAGGGACGGCTCAACATAGGTGCTGGCGTAATTCAATGGTTATGTAGATTCTATCTATGAGCTCACAATGAATGTGTGGCTATGTAAAGATTGCGGTTTACCAGTGTGTGGCTACTGCAAAGATTGCGGTTTATCAGAGTGCTACAACGTAGCAATATTTACTGAAAATAATCTATACTAAACTTTCAAACATTAATTTACAAACCTACCTGCGCACAATTTCTGAATTTCTGGCCGATAAAAACCAGTCACATTTATTACAGATGAACCCTGCCCCTTCTCCACCTCCTCCCCACCCCTTCCTAAATACTCCTCACCAAAAAATGAGCTTATGAGTGTCTTTATGCGTGTATATTTGGATACATCAGTGACACCAGATTCTTGTATAAATCGGTGCGATGCCACAACTGTCAAAGGCTTGTGTAAATCTACAGACTGACACGTTTACAGTTTATATCACGATAATAACACTTTATATCACGGTTATAACGCTGTCTGTTCAGCTGATAACATAGAAAGAGAAGACAGGAGACAAGCAAGAAGAGTTTAAAAGCGAGAAAGTCCAAACTTGGACGGCAACATGCACATTAATAACGCACCATGTCCCACTATGATGAATTATGATTTCCAGTAGAACCTGGATATCAAGTGTACCCTTAACGAACAGAAAAAGTATGCTCAGGGTTTGCACTAGGTTGCTCGTTCGGCATAAGCGTACGCAATGACATGGTTTAACGAGGTTTATTGGAAAAACAAGCCCAAACCACAAAGTGATATATGGGCATACATTATAGTAAACAGGGGTAGAAACAGACCACCCACAATTCATCAATCAATAAAGCAAGATATCATTCAGCTAGTCGACGCATCAGTCAATCGATCAATCGTTCTATTTATCAATCAGTTAATGATACTCTAAAACCGTGCAGCGCACAACCAGTTCTACATTTAGCACATTTTAGAATCCAATAAACTAAAGTAAAGCCCAGGCAGGACAAACAAAACAGAGATTAAGACAGTCAGTGGATAGGAAAAGAGACGGGATATAGTTTGAACTGACCAATAAATATGGCTCTAGTTCATCATTATGATATCAGTGGTGACAAATCCATCTTCGCCCTACCAGTATTAATTTGCCATAGGTTTATTGATGCGATGAAGGCCTAGGCTGTCACAAAGCGGACTAGTCTGCGTAAGCTGATGCTTTTGACTGTCCACTGCGTTTCAGCAAAGTAAAAATGCGTTTATAGCCAGTTTTTCTGAGTGAGTGCGAACGTTGGTGATTATTATTATTACCTACCTGATTATTGAAATTATAGAATAATGAATGAATCTGTGCATGTAAAATGCATATTTAATAATGAGATATACTTATTAAATTAGTACCTAATATCGAGGTTCTACTGTATTTGCTTGAGAGAATGTAAGGTATTGATGTTTTTCTTTCCTGTAGTTCTCTGTATGCGTTGGTGTGTCATTTTGCGTTTGCTTCTGCTTCTGATACGGCTGGTTTGCTGCTATGTTGCTTTACCTTGTAGAGCTGGAGCGTTCGAAAAATTGACGGGAGGATGCTCAACCTTAGGCGTCTTCAAATTATAGTGGCGAGGGGTGGGGGGAGGGGGGGAAGGAGAGAGGAGAGAGAGTAAGAGATGCATAAGTTCTTGCAATAACAATAACAATGACAATAACAATGTATTTATTCAGCTCAGACGACAACTTGTTGTAAATGAGCAAACAACAACACTGTTCGTAACAAGCACGTCATACCTTATCCTCTCTCTCTCTCTTCCTTTCTCTCTCTCTCCCTTTCTCTCTCTCTCTTTCTCTCTCTCTCGCACACCTTCATACTCGCATAATTATCACAGTGATAGATGTATTACCTATAAACGATTGTCGAATCTACGATTCTGAAAAAAAGTCTTCTCTCCATAACTGATCCTTCCGCGCCATTACATGCACCGATTCCATCTTGTTACTCATTCCATTCTATCTTTAAGATGCCAAAAAAATAAAAAACTCAGTGTACGTTCCAGATAGAATGCGACCAGAAAACTACCGATATCCATAGCGAAAAAAAAATGAAGCAAACATGAATGTAAACGACCTATAGCTGCATGCAGGAATGCATGACTGCTTACATACAGTAGGCTACTAGGTCTGGCTGTGAACAGACACAGAAACAAAGACGGACGCGACCATTTATTTTCTCGCGGCTGAAATTCAATGAAATTGAAATGAAAACAGAGCAAGTGTTATCCAAATAATAGAAACAAATATTTATCTTATTATAATCAAGTTCGTTCCGTTTTCTGACCTCCTGGCAAAGATACGGGCTGTCTTTGCTTAGTCGGCTAACGACATGAGCCGCATTGGAGTCTTCGGTGCCGTCTAGATTCCGCCTTGGGATGTTGCGTGTTTGTGAAAAGAAAATTGCTTGGCCTTGCAAGACTGGAACAATATGGCATTATCTAAACAAAGCATCGGCCGCTGCATGGAGATTTTTGTAAACATTTTCTGAAGCTAGTTCTATTACTACGAAACACGCCTGGGTCTTAATGCTGCTTTTAATCATTTCTTGAATGCAATGCTTCCAACTGGAGACTTGTCTGGAGTTGTTGTTGTTTTTTTATTATTTTTAAAAGACCGTAAGTATATCCATATCAAACTAGAAGTATATACGGTGCTTTAAAATAAAACTCCAGGCATCTTGGTCACAAATCTATGTGGCGGTGAAAGCGGCTAGAGAAACTCGTATAGTTCTACCAAAATCAGGTTGGTCTAGGAGTCTACTATGCTGTCGGAGAAGCAATGAAGAAGGAAAAAAATTGATATAACTTTTCCTTTATGTGCCAGGGGAAAGTGAGAGATGCGTGGGAAGAATCTCGCAGAAAGACGTCAATGAAGTTCAACATATTAACAATCAAGACAGCACATCTGACCCTATGCACCGTTTCAGAATAGGCATCACGTGATAATCGATAATGTTAAAAAAAAAATGCGTCACAGTAGTAGGCGTAGCGTCGTTTTGGGGGGAGAAGGGGGTGGGGTGAGAGAGAGAGACAAAATGTGTACCTCACTTTGCGACGACTAGAGTGTGGACGACATTGCACGGTAATTAGGTCAAAAAGGTGCTGCGAGATTTGGCAAAACTGACAGGAGGAACTATGACTTAACTGTAGTAAACTGAAAAAGATCTTAGCATTTGTTTTTTTGCGCTATGTGCATGGAGTCCATTCGCACATGACTTCCTTCCATCACGATAATATATATGAATCAAAAAGTATAAACCGCATTCAAAGGCGTTGTCTTGACTACAATCACAGTGAAGCCAGTCTTTTGACCCAAGAAGGTCGCAGTGTCAAGACACAGACCCCCCCCTCCCCCTCCATTACCATATAACTCCTCCTCTGATACCTCCCTCTCTTGGGTGGAAAACAAGTTTTGTTTAAAATCACACAAATCGCAAAACGATAAACTAAAACAATACGAGGAGGGGGTTATAAACACAACACAAAATCTTCATTGCCCGCCTTTAAGCGAAGCCACCAGCGCCATTACTTTTAGACGTTTCCATTATCGCTTCACGACGGCGCTAGTTGGCAGTCAAAATTGTTTCCCGTTTCGTCGTGGGCTTGGGTTACGCCGGTGATTGGTAACACAAAACTCGGTAATCAGGGGAAAAACCAATCACTGGGAAGATTTTAGAGGCTGGGGCCTAACGACTCCTGTTAAGGTGTTTTGTGGGAGGATGGAAGTAGGATGGATGGGTGGTAAGAGTATTGAGGAAGGGCTAAAATGGATGGATGGATGGATGGATGGATGGATGGATGGATGGATGGTAAAAGTATTGAGGAGGGGTTAAAATGGGTGGGTGGGTGGTATAAGTATTGAGGAAGGGCTAAGATGGATGGATGGATGGATGGATGGATGGATGGATGGATGGATGGATGGATGGATGGGTGGTAAGAGTATTGAGGAAGGGCTAAAATGGATGGATGGATGGATGGATGGATGGATGGATGGATGGATGGATGGATGGATGGATGGATGGATGAATGGATGGATGGATGGATGGTAAGAGTATTGAGAGAAGGCTACAGTTAAAGAAGTAATGGTGGACGCCCACTGAAAACAGCTGAGGTGTTATATATAGTGGTACGGAACGGAACTGGTGTGAGGAGAATGAGGAAAGAGATAAGGAGGTTGAAAGTAAAGGGTGGGAAGATTGTCGACTGGCACGAAGAGAGAGAGGGGGAGAAAAAAAAAACAGGTACAAAAGAACAAATGAGCAGTTCATAATAAGAACATGAGAAGAATGAGAAACGCTCTTGGAGGAGGAGGAGGTTGAAAGTGAGGAAGAACGGAAACATTCCAAAGAGAAAAGAAAAGAACGGCAAGGCACAATAAAAACAAATAATGGGAAGAAGGAAGGAGTAAAGAAGAAAAAAAATGAAAGCTTACTC
The DNA here is from genome assembly GCA_033807755.1 of Ellobium chinense. NCBI lineage: Eukaryota > Metazoa > Mollusca > Gastropoda > Ellobiida > Ellobiidae > Ellobium > Ellobium chinense. The sequence continues at coordinate 244,990 of JAWQUT010000357.1, read as the reverse complement.
TAAAAGGCGACATGAGAAGCAAAGAAAAAGAGAGCGATAAACGAATAAGGAGTGTCGATGGAGGAAGAACACAAGGAGAAGCTCAGTTCAGATATGAAAGCGAGGGGAAAGAACCAGAGAAAAGAAGTAAAACACCGCCTCGTTATGACCTGACCACGTTGTGTGAACACGTTATTAAATCTACCATTTCCCCGCAAACGTAACAGTTATACGCGCCCCGCGACGGACCCGGCTATAAAGGTTTATCGGAGCCTCTATGACGAACTGTAAATCGTTTTCTAATTTACAGCCCCGTGTCGTTTTATGGGGGCCAAGTCACCCTTCCGAGAAGGGGGGAGGGAGCTTGGCTACAATTTACAGCCGTCATAATATAATATCTCATTATCCTCGCGTTAACTCCCTTCGCCACCCGGGTTACGGCCCCTGTCAGGGGGAGTGAATCCTCTCACCTGTTCCTCTGCGCGTAATCTGCCCCTGATTAACGCGGGCCCTGTCACTGAAACACGCCGAGACTGCGTCTAAATCCCCGGTTTTTCTTGATATTTTCAGCCAAACCGCCGTTATTCATGGCTTTAATTTGCTGTTAAAGTGCTAAAAATTAATCCACTAACAAGAAAAGTATGTGCCACAGCGCTCGCGCTCAGTGAGCTTTGACAAAGCGTTTGTTTACGTTTAGGGTTAGGGTCGGCTGATAGGAATAAACTATTGTATGGAACTGATTTATTACGGGTAGCAGGACGAACTTCATTTCATGCGCACGGTATTGCCATGATTACGTTCGTCTGAGTTAAGTTACCATATGTGCGCCAGCCGGTATGTAATGTGTAAACTTAGTTTTCTTCCTTCTCCACTCTATTTCTCCATCATTTGCTCTTTCCCTTTCTCCATTTCGCTCCCTTTTTTCTGTTTTCCATTAAACACATTAGACATATAGATTTTGGAGTAATGCATTTTCGACATACTGTATAACTGCATTCAATCGAAGATGGATGGATGGATGGATGGATGGATGGATGGGTGGATGGATGGATGGATGGATGGATATTGAAAAAAAGACGGGTGGATGGATGGATGTTAAGAATATTGAAAAAAAGATGGATGGATGGATGGATGGATGGATGGATGGATGGATGGATGGATGGATGGAAGTGTACCCCAAGAGCTGCCTTCAAGCCAAATCTACCACAGTGCACTTCACATATCTACAGTATACAGTGCTTCTTGTACGTTCTCTCTCTCCGTCAGTCTTTCAATTTCTCTGCTGCTAGTCCAAATCAGCTCTGATGTAATAAGTAACATCAGTGTATGGTATTATGTGTATTATGTATCACATTTAAATGAGAGGGGTAGAAATGATTATATCAGGTACCCCCCACGTAGTTATAATTTAATTTCTCTTCCCTTCGTTCCTTTGCTTCTGTCTGTGTGTCTATTTCTCTCTCTCTCTCCCTCTGAAGAACTCTCTCTGAAACTCTCTCTCTCTCTCTCTCTCTCTCTCTCTCTCTCACACACACACACNCTCACACATACACACACACACACTTTCCATCCTAATAACTTCAGCTAAAGTAAGACCAGACGCATGCATGCAGTGACGTCATCTGTGACGTTGGTTTTGCATTCACGTGAAATCACGCTGCATTACTTACGTATGGCGTTATTGGGAAAACACGCTGCTAAACCTTAAAATAGATGCTGCTGCGCGGTGGTACTCGTAATGCATTCATTACTTTTGTAGCCACTACGGATATTTGCATTATTAACATGCTGTTGCAGATTTTGGAATCGCGAGGGAGACCTCAAAATAATTCAGTATTGTAGGAACAACAGAGGCCATACAAAACTTACTCTGTAACTGACAATATGATTGCCTTAGCCTAGTGCAGACGTATGAAGCAAGAGGGCATCATAAGTATGTGGAAAGAGGACCAGGGGCATTTCGGAGGGGAGACGGAGTGGCGACGTGTTCTACGCGCCAAACATAAAGTGCTAGAATATTCACATTTTAGTTTGATGGTACTGCACTGTCTACTGACAAGGAGCAGTGGCGGTGCGTGTTCCAGTATTTTGGTGAGGCTGAACTACTTGCGATTCCTAAGGGTCTATGGAAGACAGAACCAGTGGGCACGCCCATTACCTTTAGGATGGTAGCCTGTCATTTTTTTTCTTTTTTTGAAAATGTACACTTTTGTTACTTAAAATTACACTAACGTTGAAGCAAAGGCAGAGAAGATGGTGGGAGCTTTAGCCCCACTAGCTCTTAAAAACGCACCGCCACTAATATAAGAGTGCTGTGCTCGTAAGTAAAACTGACACCGCCGCTGCTGTCCCAGAACGCCGTAGCTGATGATTTTGCTGCTGATGTCGCCGTCATTAAAAGATACTGTCACCGATACTGGGCTACTACACAAGATTCAGCCACACCAGCGCTCACAAACGGAACAGGCTGGAATGTTTCATGGCGCCAATGGAAAAGTCAAAGAAGTGCACACAGATGCCTGGAGCGCCATCTTGCGCTCGTTTGACTTCCGGCCCCAGCTTCCGTTCGGCTGTTGCTTAACCGGTCTCAGAATTACGCGGGAATTCCACAAGCTTTACACTGGGGTGGTGTTACAGGAGTATCTCTCTTCCTGTATCTTGCTCTCCATCATTCTTTCTTCAGTCCTTTAATCTCTTCATCACCCACTTTTGGGTGCTTCTCTACATTAGTAATTCCCCGATTTTCTCTCTCTCTCTCTCTCTCTCTCTCTGTCTCTCTCTCTCTTTCTCTCTCTCTCTCTCTCCTGTAATTTCACTCTATCACTGATTCCCTGCTTTCCTTTCTTTCTTTTCTCAATCTTTCCTTCTTTCTTTTCCCATCTTTCGCCATTTTTCTCAATCACTCATTTCCCCGTTCCCCCCCCCCTNNCCCCCTCTCTCTCTCTCTCTCTACCGTTAAGCATCGTAAAATTTCCTATTTTAATGTGTGTCCACATGCCTCAGAGAAACAGAGAGACAAAGAGGACAAAAGAAACAGGAAGAGCGAAAGAACATTTTCTTGTGTACTGTTCGCACATCGACAAAAAAAAAATCCGAAAATGCATAACGATAGTGTACATCAACTAATCATGGACTATGTCAAAACATTCACGTTTGGTCGCACGAATCAGAATCAAAACAAGCCACATGTATAATATAACTTTACTTTGCTCAGTCAAAACAACGGTACGCAAAAAAAAAACCACCAACCATTATTTATTACAAGATATGACACTGAAAAAGAACTGAATAGACTGATTTTTTTTTTTAAACTACCCATTTTGATTTCAACACAATAATAATGGTCTTCCAAGGTTCTGTAAAACCCATCATTTCTTACAACATACGAAACTGAATTTTTATTTTTTTATTTTTAATTTCAGGAGAACAACAATACTGGACTTCCAAAGTTCTGGAAAACCATTCTTCATTACAACATTATTATAAACTCCCCTTTACCGTTGACACCCATCCCCCGACCCCAACTTTCCTCTGCCGCGCTACTGCACGTCCTCAAATCTTATCAAAATTGATTTCCTCAAAAGCAAATCCCAGAACGACTTGTCGGCAGTTATCGCCTTTAAGAACAAGCTCGACTGTTCAAAACCCTCGACCCGTTTCAGTACTCATACGACTCACCCCCGAACCGCAACAACAAAATGAGCGAATCGTAGAGCCAGATGTCAAAACAAAAGGTTTGGATCGAGGAAAACCTGGCTGCATGGAAGCATTGGGCACCCGACGGGGTCACGTTTTGACATATGTTCTCATAACGCTGTACAAGCATGACAAAACAGAGATATAGATAATACATATTATGAGGGGTTTCTGTGGCAAAAGGGGTTATCCATCATAAAATTAAATTCCTGGGTGTCGTGACAAAACCGAAAACTACTGGGATTAGGTTTTCTTCTTTTTTTTTTTTTAAGTCCACTTTATGCGATTTAAACATAGCATACCATTACAGACAGATTGATAATGTATATTATGTGAGGTTCCTATGACAAAAGGAGGTATCTAGCATAGCAAGGGTGTCGTGACAAAACCCGAAGAGCAAGGATTGTATAGATTTCAAATCAAAGTTGTTTTCTTTTTTTTTTTTAACATTCACATTACGCTAGGTAAACATAACATAACAGAATGATTGATAATGCATATTATGAGGGGTTCCTATGGCCAAAGGGGGTATCCACTATAATCAGGAACAGCGTGATAAAACCCAAAGTGCACGGGTCGCAAAATTTTCAAACAGGATACTTTCTTCTGTTTACATTCACTTTACATTATTTAAACATAATGTAACAGAGAGATAGATAATACATGTTATTAAGGGACTCCAGTGGCAAAAGGGGTATATCTAGCCAGCATAAACAATGAATCAGGAACAGCGTAATGAAACAAAGCGCAAACCCTAATTCAAATAGGAGGCGTTCTTCTGTTTATGTTTACTTTACGATATGTAGGCCTACACAGATATAGGTAATGTACATATTACTAGGGGTTCTAGGGCAAAAGAGGAGGATCCAGCCAACATAATAAACGGCGCTCTTTTTTCCCCTAAACGTTCACATTACCGGTAGAAGCATGACAAAACAGAAAGATTTATATATATTGCAAAGAGGAAAGTGTCTAATAGCAGAAAGAGGTTTTAAGCATCGTAATTGTTTTCCTGTTCTGCGTTTAGATAAATGTCAGTCGGTAGTCTCGACTGCTCTTAACTGCATCGTCTTAAAAGGTACAACTTAATGGATGGAATTAAGCGACGCTGTGTTTCTACTTTTATTCGAGTTCATTGCAGACAAATACATCTGTTGCCACAGAAATATATTTTCAAAAGTTGCAATTATGCGAACGGAGCTCTTACACATAAAAAGAAAGTACTTGAAATGCGACAGGATTTCAAGGGAATAATGAACCTACTGCGTGTTTGCCTTCCATTATCAATAATTTATTTGTAATTTATCACCATAAAAATAATTACATGTGTTTAAAAGTGGATGTAATGCAATTTGCAGGTGAAGCCCTTCAGATCCCTCATTTTTGGCAGCTCAGATGGATAGAGTCGAGGCCTGAACCTAAAAATGAATTAAGAGTTATGAGGAGGGAAAAATGACAGCTCAAATAATATGCTTGAAAATACACATGATTATTTCGAAATAGTAAAGTCTCTGAAGAACACTATCACGAAAGTCTCAAAACGGTCAGAAACCGTTTCGTAACAAACATTTTGAGCAAATTTTTTCCGACCGACCTAATATACATCTAATTACATTTATCACAATGGGGTATCGAAAAGTATTTTTCGAATTACAAGTTTTCGATGTAACTGTTTCCGACTGCACTTTCCCACCTCGACCCCATTTACATAATTGTTCAACAAGAAAAATGCTACCCAAAAGCCACAAAGATGCACAAAAAGCATACTATTTCTACCACAACAACTGTTACATTTGCCATTACAAGTCGGTCCCAAACAGTGTAGATGAAGAACCGGAAAAGGTCAACTGGGACACGAAAAGAAACAATTGTAGTCTAAACAGTGGCATTTTTTTGTTCGTTGCTAGCTCCAACAGTGAGGGCATGTGAAAAGTTACCACTGTATTCCAAACCCATTGCGCTACCTACTCTCATAATACTGCTGTCCCTGTGGATCTCGAGTAGACTAACATAAGCAAACCGCTAGACGTGTGTAACCCAGCTTTTCCTTGTCAGTAATTGCGATCTGTGGTGACGTTTTGAGGCCACAGTATGAGAATATAAACTTTGTTAAATTCCCATGTCAGCTTTAGTAACTATCACTAAAGCGGCGTCAAATTATATAGAATGAGTAGGCCAGAGGAGGCACCGGTTTTCTGTATACCACATCATGAATGAGCTGTTGTTCTGGTATAGTAGAAGAGATAAATATTTTAATTCATCAGGGCAATCCAACTTGCACCAGGAAGGAGAAGTAAAAAAAAACAAACTCCTGAACGCTTTGACATTGTATCTCACATCTTGCCGGAAGTGAAACAAAAATATTACAGTCTTCACTCGGCTAATCATTAACGAAAGACGCGGTTGTTGTTGTTGTTGTTGTTGTTGTTGTTGTTGTTGTTGTTGTTGTTGTTTTTAAATAAATAACGCCATGATTTATTTCCCGCTTGTCAAAGGTCACAATCCCAATAAAATGGGTGAAAGCAGGCTCTCCCCTATAAACTGACGAAGTTAATGATCTTCTCATGCGCTCGTCTTACAAAATGGCTGACATCCTCACATCAGCAGTTCGTTACTGATCTTTAACCCATGGCAAAAAGACAGAGCCTCTAGAAATACTTAAAATATATACAATCATTTGAAGGGCTTCATGGCAAAACGCATTATACACCATTCGGGGGTTGTGGCAAAACAGACCAGATTCAAAGCATATTTTTATGTGAAAGGCGAAATTTAAGTCTTAAATAATATAGATCAAATGTCCTTCTATGGAATGGAAATATACATGTATACTAAATACTCCTACTGCTACATGAAGTATGTAGAATA
>JAWQUT010000357.1:185999-200119 GCA_033807755.1 Ellobium chinense | reverse complement strand
TGTTGGTTGTGTTGTCACTAATATGTTTCAGTAACACTAATACATCTGTGTTTCTTGAAGCTGGAAGCTACACAAGGTGTATTTATTTTTGTAAGTTTGTGGTCTATGATGATAAACTGTTAAATCTGTCGTATTTGTCTCGCATTTGATAAATGTTGACCGCTCATATACGGTGCACGGTCTGGGCATGATTTTTGTTAAACGTAACAATAACCTGGTTTATCTGCGGTGCCCAGTGCTCACGGCACGATGAGATAACGTGTTGGACAGGACTATATTACTTTAGTGACTAGCTGCTGCTCTTCTTGCTTTGGATGTTGGTTGTTGTTGTTGTTGTTGTTGTTGTTGTTGTTCTTCTTCTTCTTCTTCTTCTTCTTCTTCTTCTTCTTCTTCTTCTTCTTCTTCTTCTTCGTCTTCTTCTTCTTCTTCTTCTTCTTCTTCTTCTTGCATAACACATCTAATCGAAGGCCTGCAAGCACTGCACTACGGTATAATAAGCAAGGTGGGTGGAACTGGAACAAAAGAGAATGAGAGTGGCCTATATAAAGTATGGCGCAGAGGACTTTTATGACATTTATGAATAGGGGCACGCCAACCGGGGAAAATGATTAATTCAGATTCGAGGTTGACACTTTCGGAGAGGAAAAAAAAAAAGTTAAGGAAAAGAACGAGAGGGGGACGTAAACAAAATTGTAGCGTTTACGCTCCATGATAACAGCAACAGAAGGGAACTTCATCGCACGATAGGAAGCCGAATTGGACAGAATAATTCTTGAACAAACAGCCGACAGGGCTGCATGATATTTAGAAAGAAAACAAGGGCCAATAAGCGGCGGCCCGGGGGAGCCAATTCCGCACGAATGCGCTCTAATCAACGCGAGTGACTGCCCTTGCGGGAAATCGTTTTATGTGTCCCGACGTTCTCAAAAACGGAGCAATTTTCGACTCTTCATGGAGGCAAAAAATCGGGCGTGAAATTTTTAAATTCAATAACAATTCCGTTTAAACCTTTAATTTGGGGAGAGATTCGACCTCTCTCACTCGCTGCTCTCCCCTGACCTCGGTTGCTGGCCTTGACTGACGTGATCTGTTGGCATTTCATCTCGGTCCAGACAATGCTTGGTTTGTGTACCAGTTGTTGGATATTTGTCATGCGATGATGATGATGATGATGATGATGATGATGATGATGATGATAGTGGTGGTGATAATGACGATGATAATGATGACGATTTCATCGTTGTTTCACATTCATTTTATATTTTATATTAAAGTAAATTTCCAAATTCTTCCCTGGTATGGATAGAACGTTTTTATTTTTTTAATCTGTCCTACAAATGAGGATGATGATGATGATGACGATGACAACAACGGCGTTGGCCGCGGTAGCGGAAAGTGCCGACATGAAGACTCAGAACGCCAAATGCCAGGCTTTGACCACGAAGTTTCCCTCTAGGTTCTGTTCTCACCGGCGGAAGATATGTATGAACTGTTATACTTCTATGTCCACAGGCAAACCACACAAAGATCACACAAGGGACCGCTTGTGAGTTGGAAATGGGCGTCATAGCCATGAAAGAGTCTATAATCGTAGTAATTCACAAGAAAGTTCCACATACCCTTCGTGATAACCATGTGTCCTGATAATATGCATGCGGCAGCAAGAAAAGCTCCAACTGTCCAAACGAAACCAGCGTCATATTAGCTCAATAATATAAATATACTTATCTCGTTTTATGACATATTATTATAACGTCCTACTCCACATTACTCATTGTGAAGTAACCCGATACTACTTTATACCTAATGCTGATGCTAACCTCATGCTGATGCTATGAGCATTGTGGATATCTGCGACTTCCAGAAACAGAAGAGAAAGAAAATCATATTACAGTGTTCACCTTCAAGTCAACGATAGGGCCAGGGGTATTCCTACCAATCATCTGCTTCGTCTTTCCTTTCCATCTGTCTGGCCTTATTTTTGTCGTTTTCCTCACTTTAAATGACCAATAATGACGTGGCTTCTTTATAGAATAAGTACTCCCAATTTCCTCTCATTGAAGACCCAAACGGTCATTATGAATGTCCCAAATGGTCATCATATGGCCCTTTTTTTTTTTCTTGCCTAGAAACTGCCAGTAGATATTATCGTCAAAACAGCACGTTGCCTAGCCCCCATGATGTCAATTCTCTGATTGCAATAATTACTGGGATGTTTTCCATGAAATTCTGGGCATCCTGGTCTGCGGGAAGTGGGCATGGGAATAGACAGAGACGATTACGCAAATGCGAAAGGTAAAAAAAAAAGTTACGTAAGAGGTGGAAAGGAATGCACGAAACAGTTGAGGGGAGGGGGGAAGGGTTCAATGGAAGGGAAATGATGAGAGCGGGGGGAGTGAGGGAGGCGAGAGAAAGAGAGAGAGAGAGAGAGAGAGAGAGAGAGAGAGAGAGAGNGAGAGAGAGAGAGAGAGAGAGAGAGAGAGAGAGAGAGGTGGTGAGAAGGCATCAAAATGAAAACCGAGGCGGGAGGGAGAGGACAATTTTTAGCAGTGTGAAAAGCGATGAGTCCGAAAGTGAAGTAAACAGTTACGTCCAGAAGCTAGAGGGATGGAAGATAGGCGTTATCTTGTCGTTGTTGTTGCTGTTGTTGCTGGTTGATGTTGATAATGATAAAATTATTCTAACTTATTTAACAAGCGCTGGTATGTTTTCGGTTTTTTTTTAATCACTGCTTCAAATGATGAGGCTATATCTGTTAGCTTTCTATAAATGTTTCATTAAATGTATACCGGGTTGAACCAGTTTAAACGTTTTCTGTTATTAATAATGATGATGACGACAATGATGATGATGACGACGACGATGATGATGATGGTATGAAGAAGAGGAGGATGTTAATGCTGTTGTTGTTTGACAGTATTTAGAGTCCCTCTGGAGGAACGCCCATTTCTAGGATTTCCAAAAGAGCGAACTGTGTATTTCCCCTGCATGAAGAACAACAAAGGTAATTTTATACAGTGAAGATAAGAAAACAACAAAAATAAAGAGTCTAAACGACAGAAAAACAAAATGAAATCAGATAAATTAGGCGGGGAAAGCGAAAATCTGCAAAAGCTAGGGAATAATAAGCCATGTTGATAAGAAACGAAAATAATGGAATCGAGACAGAAACACACCGGAGACAAAAGAGTGACAATGGAGAGAAAAACAAAAAAGAGGAATGGACAAAAAAGAGGGACAGACAGCCAAAGAATGGAAGAGGTGGTCCAAGAATGGATGAAATCGATGAGAAAATAAAGGATCAAGAACAAAAAGAGAGAGAGAGAGAGAAGGAAGAGTGAGAGAAAAAGAGATAATGCCTTAAAGGGAGAGCAAGTATCTTTGAGAAGTACCCATCTTGTAGTCAATGTTGACAGAGCGGACCACCATGCTAAAATCTTGTTATTCCACAGTGCTACGAGTATACAATCAGCGGTAACTTCTCCCTCAGGCTATTCTTCTCGACTAGTCGAACTGAAAGGGCAAGACTCGAATCTGAATGCCGTTTTCACGTTTAATTAAATACATGTCATCCACTCCGAATACGAATCTCTAGGAATCCACGATTTCGAATTTCATGAAGCCAACTGTACTATGTAAGGTGTGTAAAATTCACATTGCGCTAACTGCCTAAACAAACACATTTCGTCTGATACTATCTAGTTGAGCCTGACCACTACCTATATATAGCAGATCGGACAACCACGTTACCTGTTCACTAATTCAACGGAGAAGATGACGGATAGAGTGACGGCGTCAGTCTGCTAGTTTCATCACAAAGGAAACCTCTTGCGGAAGCCAAGGAACTGAGGATGGCGACACTAAAAATAAATCCTCTGAACAGACCAGTCAGACCTATGTGAAAAAGATGGACTGAGCAATCTGCCGAGTACTTGCAAGGCAACTGATTATGATAAAATTTAAGCAGCCAGTAAAGTAATACTGTATAACAGAGTTCTTGCATTATGTTCTCAATACAATTCCTTTTCTCTGAAAAATATTCTTCACTTCAGTCAGGGTACTCACTGGATTTGGTTTAGTCTTTTCTTAGACTCGAATACAGTTTTTGCTTCAAAAACACATGACAATTCCTCAACCCGCCATTGAAACTACCCCAATAATCGTACTTTTTCGGCAATGCCCCCCTAAGGTCCCAAGAACGAAGCCCACTATTTAAGACCCCCAAAAAAGATGAAAGACGCTAAAAAAGAAAAAAAAGTACCTTTTTCATGGAACTTTGTTTAAGGCAGTCGTCTAGAAAATCGAGAGGAAGCTCCGGCTTTTCATTGGAGACACGAGTGTGAAAGCTGATACAAATAGCATATAACTGCAGGCTGTTGTCATTTTTCTCTCTCCTTTCGCTTAGATGGCTGAGTAACATGAGCGGCAGAATTTTGCGTTCTAGGGGAGAATTGGGGGACGGGGTGAAGGGGGAGAAGAAGGGGGAATCCTCTTCTATTCAAAAATAATACTACAAGAAACCTTCGTCCAGAGGTCTTTGTATCTATCTCTTCTGTTCACTGCTGTCTCAATGCCGCTTTCTTACTCATACTCCACCCCCACTCCCCTTTTCCGTTTTATACATATCCACATAGGCAAGAGAAGCTGTACCAAACACTGTTGTCCCAGTGCCGCTTTTTAGCCCCTCTCTATTCCCACCTCCTTCCTGTATACATACACACATACGCATGTGAAGTTATACCAAACACTGTTGCCCCAATGCCGCTTTTTAGTCCTCCCCCCCCCCAACCCCCTCAAACACACATACCTTTCCGTATACATACACACATATGCAGGTGAAACTATACCAATCCTATGGCTTGCATCCGTCTTACCATGCTTTTGCCACCAAGCTCATTATAATAGGATCACATTCAACAGACTGAGGACATGTCAATGATGTACAAAACTGACAACAGTGACATTCAGCGGGGTTTGGAGAGAGGGAGGTGTGATGNGGGGGGGGGGGGGGGGGGGGGGGGAGGAGTGGGCAGAGAAATCGAGAAGGGAAGAGTGGAGCTGGACACATAAAGACAAAGAGTGTTCTGACATTAACTGAGACACTGGAAAGCAAATCTGAAAAGAACGGGATAGGAAAGAAAGAAAGAAAGAAAGAAAGAAAGAAAGAAAGAAAGAAAGAAAGAAAGAAAGAACAAACAAACTCGGGATATCATACATAGGAGGGCACGGCGAGGGGAACAAAGAGAAGCGTCATTCATGTCATATCTGATCACAGCAATGTCAATCAGCCATGACAAAACACGGGTCATAAACGAAGTGCTCTAGCTTTAATTAACTCGGTTGTACTGGAAAAAAAATCTTTTCGTCATGAAAGCTAATAAACTACACCTCGTGCTCTTGTTCTCGATGCCCTTAGCCCTACCGCAACATAGCTAGACCATTGAGAGTAAACGTCTGTAATTACCATGACTTTGTTATGTATTTCATTTGTAAAATTATGTATTTACATGTATCACGTGTATTGTTAGTCTTTACGTGTTTGTATTATTAATGAGATGTATAACAGTGTATGACATTGTGAAACAATATCCCTACGGGGTAAATAAAGCCGTATTTTCATTTTTTTTATTTTACATATGTAAAAAATCCGATGAATATTTCGCCTTTCCGGTCTCCAAAGCAAATAAGCCAACTATAGATAGATAGATAGATAGATAGATAATCTTTTATCACCGGATGCAGGAAGACCAAACTTTAAGGATGAGTATGATATTTCGGGTACTTCCTCTGCCTCGGTCAATTTTTTAGGTCAAACGGCTCGCCCGTGAAGTCATTTTCTGACTGACTTAGCCAGACCCAGAAAGCCCATACTGTAATTTGTTGTCAAGTGGAGGTGAATGAATGCACAGTGTGCTAGACAAAGCCGTGGTATGCTGTTGTCGATTTTCGGTGTGTTGTATTAATTTTATCTGAGGGACACCATCGAACATTTTTTGCGTGGGTATTAGCTTGTATTATGATCAGATGACAAAATGCTCGCACCAACTGTCATTTCCTCCACTGATGCACGCTCCTGCTAAGCGCGAAGTGCGATCTATTTAATTGGAAATGGTGCTTTCAGTGAATACGGTGCATCACAACATCAAGCGAGAAGCCCAATCAACCATCTCCAGGTATGACGTCATATCTTAAAGCGTACTTGTATAAATTTGTCTCTTGTGGAAAGTAAAGCATATTCACCACTGATTTAGAGGATATATCCCTACGCTGCGGCCACGAATAGCGTCATTGGCGATCAGTTGCAAACTGATCAAGCGGAAATCCCAATCAACCATCTCCAGGTATGACGTCGTATCTTAAACCGTATAACTTGTGTCTCTTGTGGAAAGTAAAGCGTATTCACCACTGATTTAGAGGATATATCCCTACGCTGAGGACACAAATAGGGTCATCGACGATCAGTTGCAAACTGGGTGTTTCTCCGAATGTTGTGTCGCGTTTCTACGATCAATGCACATTACAAGGTAATTACAAAAAATCTCTACAGCCAACTGGCGAAATCTATACAGGCCCAAAATACCATCCATACATGTCAAATGTCGGTTGGTTGTTTTCTTGTTGTTTAGTTGGGTTTTATTTTTACTGTGACAACATCAGTCTGCAGGTGTAACTGATGAGACGGACCACAAACAGATTCTTTACCTAACAACTCTTAACATTTTTGCTGCATCACAAGGCATTCCCCAGAATAACTTAAAAAACTGTTTTACTAGATGGCTAGACCGCCTACACTGTAAGTATTAGACATTTGAATACAGTGACAAAATCTACAGGTGTAATGGATGAGTCACACACTGAAAACATAATCAGAGCCTAAATACTCTTTCGCTATAACCACAAAGCGGTTGATAACTAAACGAACCCTTGGATCATCTAGCAAGGCCTTGTGCAGCAATGTTATGAGATATATATTATAAGTTATTGTTATTTTCCAAAGGGGGAAGTAAGATATTACAAGCTCATTTCCTATCCCATGGCAAGCAATTTCCTCGTTCATTCCACTTACACAAGATATGAGCGGAACCAGGAAAAGCTGCTCGGCATTACGTAGACTCTACACTAATCCAGTCTTCAAAGGGAAAGATATTAGGGCATCCTGGGATGGATGTATTGAGAGGTGGGTGTGTGCGAGCGAGCTTCAGTAATATGCTTAACAAAGAGTGGTGCGGCTGAATGAGGAACAAGGATGCGTGAATAGTGGAGGTGCGTGAGAAGAGAAGAGAGGAGAAGAGAAGAGAAGAGAAGAGAAGAGAAGAGAAGAGGAGAAAAGAAAGAAAGAAAGAAAGAAAGAGAAAGAAAGAAAGAAAGAAAGAAAGAAAGAAAGAAAGAAAGAAAGAAAGAAAGAAAGGAGAGGAAACAGAGAAAAAAAGAAAGAAAGAAAGAAAGAAAGAAAGAAAGAAAGAAAGACATTTTTCCACACTTAAGAATACTTCTAGCCATCAGTCAGGTGCGTGAGGGTGCACTTATTAACATCATCATTACAGGAAACTAAAGAGTTTTCATTGCACGTCTTTCGTTTCCCGGCGTGCACGACAGCGTATATAAGGGAGGCAAACACGAGTCGATCTAGTCAAGAGACCGAAAAAAAAAAATGAAAGAAACGTTGAGAGCAACTTAGTTCCGTTTCTCCTTAAAACTCAAGAAGTCCATTTTTCTGGTAATAAATGGGTGTGATATTTTTCTCCCTTCACTCAAAACTTTCCATTAAATTTGGCATTGAGACAAAAACTCAGACTATCACCCAAATGACAGTGGGGTGTCTCTTGTATTTCAAAATTCATCAAGCCCATCTCCGTAAATGAAATTTATGCTTTTGAAAAATGCCTCGATGCCGTAAAGCTGATAAATCTTATGTTATTAAAGTTGTACATGTAATTTCAACCATACCCTTAGCAATTCTGGCACAAAGCTACATTTTCCTTCCACGTTTTCTAATGGTGACACAGACCGGCAAAGCCGAAACGGCATCTTTATCTCCACTTAGCTTCAAAATAATTTTAATGATCTCATACAGTTTCAGAAAAGAGCTCTTCATCTAACGACTCTAGAACATAATGAGTGATCTAAATACACCCACGACATAGAATGAAACCATAATAGTGTCGTTCCAAGGTATCAAATGTGCCTGTGAACAAGACTTCCATTTGATCCACTTTCCTGACCTGGAGCAGCAGAACATTAGTCTCTGGAATCGTAACGGTCGACACAGTTTCAAGTCCAGACCAGCTGAAGGACCCTTAATGGCGTCATAATTTCGCAGTGCAGGTGTGCACTTGTCAACGGAGTCTGTTTGAATAATCAAGTCAACGTCCACTTATTCGACACTCCAGTGGAAGCAAAAATGCACTGCCCTCTTGCATGATTAAGAAGGTTTCCGGATCCCATCTTTCGCATACAGAATTCTGTGGTCGTCAATAAGCGCGCACATTACGTGGGTTTTAGAGACAATTTTCATAATAGTCATGAGTGTTATACATCATTTTAATGATGCAATAAAGTGGGTTGATGCTTCACGCCTCCGCAAGGGATCCGAAGCGGTGTCATTCGACTTGTATGGAGAGTGAGCACAGTTTCTGCAAATCAACCAAGATGGTTCTGAATAAGTTGGTTTCATATCAAAATAACACAGTAAGGCTTCGCATATTCGCATTCTCTTTAATCGAGCTCCTCCCTCAAGTGATCTTATTGTCACGGTGAAAAGCAGATCATTGTAATTGGACCAAAAACAAAACATCCATACATGTCAAATACTTTATGACGCCATGAAAGTTTCGCGTTTGACTGGCAGTGCCGATATTCCGACTTCAGAAGAATCCCCATTCGTTTAAAAATCTGTTATCCTTAGATTTTCAACAATTTTCGCAATTCTGAATAGCATACTCTAATTTTGTTAAGTTCATTAATGTTGCCTGCACTCTGAATTGCGTCACTTAACTGAAATGACATCCTGTGTTCTCGCTATACCGCGACTGTATAAAATCCAATGTTCTTGCGCTACCGCAACGCTGTAACATTAAAGCTTTGATATGGAAACAGAAGAGACGTCGTTCCAACTCATTCTGAAGTGAGAATTTAGAACATCTGAGATACTACAGCAGTCTTAAAGGAAAACACACACCTACTTAAGACCTCAACTAATATCAACACTGATTAACACAGGGTACCAACAAAATAAAAATCAACTGAAAAAAACAACAACAACAGAATAAGTATATATACAACAATGTTCAAAATAGCCCCAGTTGGAACAAATAAATGAAAAAAAAACAGCAAAAAACAAAGAGTAATGCGCACACTTCAACCAAAATGGCGTCATAAGTGTGCAATAAAAACCGAGGGCGGGCGTTGGGATGTCTCTCGTATTGTATCCGAAGTGCTTTATCATGCTAAAGAAGAAACAGTTTACAAGTGCCACCATTTCGACTCATTTCAGAAGAGGAACGTACAACATTGTAACTCCGCGTAAGACCACCACTTCAGAATAAAGGCCATGACGATACCAAGCGAAGTTTATGTATTTTTAAAGTTCATACTAGTGACGCACTTCTTAAGTGCAGGACGAGCTGCCCGTTTGCCTCCTTGTTCCAAAAGCTTACAGGAACAGCAATTCATTCATGCTAAAACTGGAGGTCAAAATACTATCATTTCAAATTACATTAAGTAAAACAAATTTTATGGCTTACATCGAGCAGATAACCTATATTTGACTGTCAAAAGATAAAGATGTCAGCGACATTTCTACAGCAGGCAGTTTGGTTTTTTTTTAATTGCTTTTGTCCGCAAGACGAAAAACGTTAAGACCAAAATCTGAATTTCTAACATTTTCTGAAATCTGCTCATGACATATACCTAACGGGAGAGCCCTCCTCGTCCCCTCCCCCCCGGAATTATTTTCACCTACGACACTGTACTCGTATCATATTTATTTGAACTTGTAGCTTAATACAGATATTTGAATTTGCAGCATTAGAAAACAATATCTATATTATATAGTGAGCCAAATTTCAACTGCCTAGAATCTGAAATCTCGGAGCTAAGAAACTGAAAATAAGAAAACTGTTTTTCGACCACCCCATATATGCAGGACTTGAGACACTGTCACCTAATTCGGCCTAATGTCATCGTGAACTGTTCTCTTAACACGTCATGTCACATGCCAACAGCACTAAGCACGGAACCGGGAAGGCCACCTTCTTAACTTCTTCAAAGTATTCTGGTTTACCGTTCCTTTTGTTCAGAACAGCCAACGATTATACATGAATGCCGTTATGTCAACGTATTTCTGGTTTCTCTCCGAAAAACTGCTCCCATTAGCAGGCAGATGAGAACATTTGATATTTACGCTGGAAAGAAATCAGGAAACACAAACATGGTGCACCTTAATTTATATTCAAGATCTATGGATCTAACGTTTTAAGAATAACATTTCATTTTTGAAATTTGCTCTTCTAATGACAATATGCGTACGCGATATGAGCTCGGATGTTTGCCTTTCATCTCTTTTACAAGCATAAGCCTGTTGCTTTTGAAACTCAAGCCAGGGTCTGAATCACAGCTCTCAGAGCACAATTGCAACAACACACCTCTACTCTTTTGGTAGACATAACACAGCGTATCTCCGAAGGATGACATTATCCTTTAAAAGCAGCTTTTCTCATTAATTTGAAAGATGAGTTTTGAAGCCCTCGGGGAACGCAATCTTTGAAATATGACTCTTTGTGGAAAAGGACGCGAGGATATCTTTGCATTTTGTGACGGGCGAATATGGGAAGGGGGTTGTGGGGAAAGAAGAAGGGACAGAATATCCAAATGTCATTGCATGATTAATTGGTCTCCTGTGCACTGAGAGAAAACGAAAGCTTTAGTTGGGTTGGGGTCAGGTAGGCCTCGGGGAGGGAAAGAAAGAAAGAAAGAAAGAAAGAAAGAGAGAAAGAAAGAAAGAAAGAAAGAAAGAAAGAAAGAAAGAAAGAAAGAAAGAAAGAAAGAAACTTCTCTAAAGGTGTGTGAAAACAATCAAATCCCTGCAAACTATNAAGAAAGAAAGAAAGAAAGAAAGAAAGAAAGAAAGAAAGAAAGAAAGAAAGAAAGAAAGAAAGAAAGAAAGAAAGAAACTTACTCTAAAGGTGTGTGAAAACAATCAAATCCCTGCAAACTATGTGGGAGAAATTTGAAAAGTAAATATTTAACTCCGGATGAGGTTACTGCAAAATGACTTCCGTCAGCCACAGCTACAAACTTCAGCTGAATACACAATCCCGTATTTCTCCAACTTCTGCCTCTCGCATAATCTTTCTAAAAAATATATCATTTCAAATCTTGAGAAGCAAAGCCACGTACATGCACATAAATATCTTTTTTAAAGCCAGCTCGTCTATATGTCAGTTATATGGATGTTGCACCTTTGGACAGGGTCTATGAACCCTGTGAATCTTCTGTTTACTATCTTTGAACGAGCCTTTGAAAGGGTCGTCTAGGTTGGGTTTGTCTAGTTAATCCTCCTGAACACTTGCCTGACAACCCTGGTGGCTCCAACTTTCAACCTTATTCATCGTATATTTTACATTTTCAATGCCCCGCTTCATTGGATTGTCGTGTTTTGATATGGTAGAGGCTCAATGTTTCTCGAACCTCATGCACTGTCTTGTCTGCTCGCTGCAATGCTTCAGCCCCTAGTCTTTCATTCTATACTATTTCACTTCAAATCCTCCAATTACAGCTGACTGCGCCAGGTCGCGTTTCGTGTAATCACAACTTCCACTGAATCGCAGTGTCTTCCTCATAACATTATGCTGCTGTGATTATACGAATTGCGATTTAGCGAAATCAACTGTAATTTGAGGACTGTGAAGTGTTCGTGTTCATGAGTGATACAGTATTGTATATTATATAAGGGAATTGGGGCGGGAGCATTGCAGCGTCTGCGACGTAAATATCACTGGATAATCGCAACTCCTTCTAATCGCAATTTTTTCATGCTTACAAAATGTTGCTATTAAGCGGAGTTGACTGTATGATGATTCTGTCTTCCTGGCTTTCAATGTCTTGAGGTCAAACTTCGTGTCGTAAGATGCACAAACCAGTGACGACTGAAGAAGGCAGCGGAGTTAGGGAGGAGGAAGAATGTCTAAGAAGAGGTGGGAATGTGCAGCTGTGAGCGGCAAGATGGACAGGACATTCACAAAGAAAGAAAGAAAGAAAGAAAGAAAGAAAGAAAGAAAGAAAGAAAGAAAGTAAGAAAGAAAGAAAGAAAGAAAGAAAGAACGAAAGAAAGAAAGAAAGAAAGAAAGAAAACGTCCCATAGTTGTTCCACTAAAAGCTTGCGGTGCCTATCTACCTTCTACCCTGCTAGTATTTCACAAGAGCGGTTAAAGCTTATTCTCATGAACTTAGAACAGCAACGCCCATAATTGTTAAATTACTCGTATCTACGGTGCGCCTCTTTGTTAAAGCTACCCCGACATGGGTGTAGCAGCGGATCAACAACTGGGAAGGGGTGAGGGGGATAATCCTTGCACATACTATACATTAGGCCTTCTCACTGCAGAGAACAATCCACAATGGCAACAGTAACAACAAAGTGAAAGCTGCTATGATCTGGACGAAAAACAAAACTGTTTTGAAAAACAGTATTTTCCTGACTAACAGTTATTTATGTACGGGCAACGCACATCTGTGAACTCCATATGAGAAGCGAACTGAAATGTAAAATCACCTTCACCCCCTCCTCCTCTCCTTCTTCCCAGGCTTTTTCCCCAAGACAAAAAAAAAAAAAATTATAAGAAGTGTTAGTACCTAAAATATTGGGAAGGGGGTCATGTCCCGCAGCCTGTATCCCTCGGTTACGACGCCTCCGAAAACCGTCAGCGCAAGAAAATGTCATAACTACCCCATGGGGGATAATCAGCGGTAGATTGCCGGCATCATTCTCTCATCGGGTAGCGAGTAGTCGCTCTTGATTCCCTCTCGGAAATGACGTAATCGCACCAAGATGGCCCCCTCATGAGCACTTAATGAGCTGTCGGGGAGTGAGAGTTATCTCTGGGTATTGAATCCGAGCACCACGCCGGGTCGGAGGTGAGCAAAATAACCAGAAAAAAAAAAAAACCTCGCTGAAAGTTTACAGAAGCCATGTCAAGACGAATTTTACCTGTCTCCATACGATGATATGAGTTAAAACTTGCAGGCATATTAATAACATTCCCTCAGCTCAGTTTTTTTTTCTGACTTTGAAGCGGCAAGAACCCTGCTGAGCTTATGGGAATATCTCTTATCGATACAGAAGTGTCACTGCTGGAACCTTGTAGTGTAATAAACTAAAGAGCGTTTTTTGTTGTTTGGTTTTTTGTTTGAGAGAGAGAAATTGATACAACCGATATGCAATTTGCTTCAACTTGAAGTAAATACTGATTAGAAATAGATTGGAAATTGTCTTGTAAGTGCCACTTTCGTACTATAATATGCTTTATAAATTCAACAGAAGAACTATGCGTGTTTTCAAGGCAAGATTTTCTTGTGATTAAACCACTGACTGAAGCTCAACTGCCACGTCTCAACACGGCTACCGCCTTCCGCTTCCACATCGATTCTCCCTCCAAAAGAGATGCCACTTTGGGAGACAGTAACTAACAAGCGATTATAACATTGGTTTTCAGTTTAAGTCCTAGACCAATAATTTTGGTTTTCAGTTTATATGCTCCGCCATGAAAATGATGTACGGTAGCTGAAGCACAGTGTGGACAATGATCTCACCACAACTGCATCTGCCGTATCTTTTCAAGAGATAAAAGAAAACCCATGTCATACCCATGATCAAAATCAACTTTTGCAGCAATACAATGCATAATCCATCTTCGTCACGACACTGACACCGCCTAAGCTTTCATTATGAATGTTTTGTAACATACACGATAAACAGTCAATATAACCTTTCCGCGATGAATTCAATCCATCATGCCATAATGAACAAATAATTCATGCAAAGTGCAGATAAATTAACTTCACATCATCTTTGCATGCGTTCGTCTGCTGGTTGGAAGGTTCAGGGCGGGAGAGAGGGGAGA